>JAANDH010000859.1:0-63229 GCA_011799765.1 Nymphaea thermarum
GCATTTGGGTGGAGCGCAACAACAGGGTCTTCAGGGGCTCCTTCTCTTCGTCAGATTCTGTTGCTCGTCTTGTGCAGGGGGATGTTCAGTTTGCCATTCGGTTAAAGCGCCGTTGCAGGACTGCGGTTGGGTGACTGTGCCGCTTCGTCTTTCCTCTTCTCTCTTCTTCTCTGTGTATTGTATTGTATATTTCCTTTTCTTGTGTGTGTTTTTGCGGTGTGTTTTTTGCGGATTGCTTCTGTATTTAGGGGACTTCTTGTCCCCAAATTTTGTTAAATATATTCCCATTTTATCGGCTCTCTCTCTCTCTCTCTCTTGTATAGTATTTTTCTTTCTGTTCTAAGGATGATATATATATATATATATATATATATATATATATATATATATATATATTCATAATGTATATATAATTTTAAGCTTGTTTCTTAGGTTCATTTGTATAATTTTAAGCTTGTTTCTTATGTCGCACCCGTATCAGCAGCAGCACCAGCGTTGACATGGGTGGGTTCCTATTTTGAAGAGATCGTATGACGTAGCTTGTTTGATGTAATGCAGGACAAATGGTTCTCTGCATTTAGTGTTGAAGGAGATGCTGCAAAACTCCACAGGGCTCCAGGTTGGTCACTCTAACCAGGCCGAGTCAAGTCGATCCCGAACTCGAATGTCAGGTATCCGACTTCGAAGTTCGAACTCGATTTCAGGTCTCGGGCGTCGACCCATTCCTGTTCGGATCCCGTCGGATTTGATATTATTCAGCGCCGAGTGTTACCCGCCTTGCTCACACCCCGGTGATCTCTCGATTCTCTCCTGGACCTGGATGATCGTCCTCCTGGCATGGCGGTGGGCGGCTGCAGTCTGAAGTTAGGAATCTAGATTTCGCGGGGAGGCCGGTAACCCCAAGCTTGGGCAAGAGGAGTTCCTACTCCTGTATCTTGTAGTAGATGTTAATTTTCTCCTGTACATCTTCTGTTTCTCAAAGCTCTTGAACTGTTATTATCCATGAGTTCGTCGAAGTCTGGCGGGAGAAAGAAGCGTGGCCGTGTTGGCGGCCAGCCTTTAGATGACCACTTATTTACGCTCCATCAACGCCTTAGGCAGGCTCTCAGCATGGGACTTAGGTATTTCATTCATTTTCTGTCGTATGCCTGAATTTTTTGGAGGATTTGCCCCTGTTTTTTTTAATTGTTGAGTTGATTATGCCAACGTTTTTTTATGATATTTCTAAGAAAATCTGATACACGGGACTGATTGTGTTGTGGAGTGGATGATGACTTGTTTCCTCTTTTTAGTTGGAACGGAATTCCAATTCATCATTGCTTCTGATACTAAAAAGTTTAAATTTGTTGGTGGCGATTTAGGTTCCGTCATGATTCGTCAGATTCGAGCACTATTGGCACGCATTATGCGGTCAGGAAGTTAATGGCAATCACTGTCGGTTGAGCTTTTTCACAGGCATAGCGTCGAAGGGAGAACCCTGTAGTTGTTGCAAGAGACTGCGTTTTCCATTTGTTTGCTCCATCCTTTTTGCCGATTAGACATTCTGTAATATATATATGATTTTGAAAGTGGGGTCACCTTAACAAATGGTCTGAGCCCATAATTGCCTTTGGAGTCACTCGTTGAGTAGTTTGATGAAAATATTGTTGGACATCTATCCTAACTGGCAAGTGCCATGGTGCTAAAAGCAAACTTTTTTGATGTCTTCAGTGATTGACTGACATGAAGAGTAAATGATAAGAATAGACTGGTCCTTCTGAATTGTCTGTTCGTCAACCTGATTACTGCCATTGTTAAGAGATTGTTGCTATCTTAGTGATAACTAGTCCAAATGCTTCCACCAACTCTGAAGTTGGAAGATACAACAAATTTTCAAGGCTTCCCAGTGCAACTTTTCTCAAGGCGGAGCTCCCTTGCTAAGTATTTGGCTGGCCATCTGCATCATAGGATACAGATTTCCTTATCAACCATAGTGTTTGTAAGGGAATTAAATTTTGGATATGTTTTTTCCCATGATTAGACCCTAGCTTTGGATTCAAAGTTTTTATATCATTTGAGTGATCCATAATTTCTAGTCTTGTTTTACCAGTGAAATTCCTTTCTGGTTCAATATTTTTCTTTTACCCTGTGTTACTCTTATTATTTCCTTTTTACAAATTACAGATTCTGTTTAACTTGTTACGTTTTATGCTTAAAGAAATGTGACAGGTAAAACCAAAAAATGGGATTGTATAGATGCTGAAGTGCAACGTGTTGCTGTTCGTTCCATTTCATCATTTCTTAGTCATTTGTCTGCTGAACTTTTGCACTCTCCATTTGTTCAGGTAGTTTCATTCCCATCCATGAAGAAAATATGCTTTGGGCCTTTTGCTCATAATTAGACTGCTCTGTTTAAAATTAAAATGTTCAGCAATGGTGTGTTACTTTTCTGCTTCTTGCCTTTTTTGCTTTTTCTTCTTTCCCTTGTGTGGGTGATTGCATTTATGCTAATATTCTGGATATTTCTTTGTATCTTGAATTGGGTATCATTAAGAAAAGATAATAATAGAATGAACAGTGTCTGGAGGTTTGCAATGACCTTTAGATTTGTTATACTTCACTAGTTCCATTCCCTTCAGTAAGAGAGCACCAAAATGTTTGGAGGCACTATAAAGATGTATCTCGTATGTATTCATGTGTCTTCTAACCTCCTGTATTGTTCGCTTGCCACTGAAATGTCTATTTATTCACTTTTGTTGTCACTGCATGTCCTTATTCCTGCATTTTTACTCCTTGTGCTTCAATATTGCTGTCATGTAATTTGTGTTTGAAGTCCATCCATTATGTTTTCAACTATATCATGTTGTCTCTGGTAATTTTTGTCTCAAACCAACCTTCTCTGAGAAAAATGGTCCTTGAATTTGTATTTTAAGGTTTTTTTCCATTCAAAATCATATAAGTAGACAAAAAGAAAATCCGTTCTCATATATATAACAGGGCATTGCAAGTATTTTACCTGAGTATCATTAATTAGTTATTGAATGTTTCTCCTTTCAATGTTTGCTTGCTAAGAACACATGCACTTATACCCATTATTCATAAGATATACACTTTTGGAGTGTTGGAGGCAAAGGCAAATATTTTCAAATGTAAAAGAAATTGGATCAGCAAATATATGGATCCATCTGCATTTCGTGCCATTAGAAGTATAATTGTGTGCTTTGGAGTCCATTGCCATTGGGGTTGAAGTATTTCGACTAATGGATTACAATCTTTATTCTTTTTCTTGAAAATGAAGTGAAGCACCTATCTCTAGTTTGATAAGCTATCCCACTAATCCCTCTTGTGAAATCAGAGGAGAACAAGTTGAGGGAATCTATGGAAGAAGTATGCCTTATAAATGTTTTTTCTGAGACCAAAATTTGCTTCCTTGAGATATGCTTCTTGCGTACATGCTTTGTATTAGTATGTATGTTACATGATTATATCTGCTTTATGTAGAATATTATGAGAGAATGTTTGCAAATATTATTACTTGGTCACCATGTAATGCTTTTGTCGTCCTCCATGGTGCTGGCACATTTTTCACTTAGATGTGCTTCTAATCACCATTAGAACTGGTTATCCATTGGAAGGGTTCCAAGAATGAAGTAGATCTGGACCTGATCTTTGAGCTGCAGATTCCTCCTCTTGTTGTTCTGTGGGGAATTGTAGGTCTGCCATAAAAGTTTGTTTTAGGAAGATGTATTTTTTGCGATAAACATAGTTAGGAACTTAGGATTATAGGTACAAACTAAACCATTTATATGCATAAATTGAACCACCAGAGAGTTATTTAACTTATTTGAAGTCATTATTAGTTCACGTACATGTCAAAGTAATCCACAACAACTACCTGCCAACTTCCAAGGTTCAAAAGCTTCTATTAGATGAGCAAGCCACTGTGGACACAGGTTGCCACAATCTTATATGTTTCAGTTCATATAAAATGCAGTTAGAGACTAACCAACTTGGTGGTTGTAAGTTTGTGCTATGGTGATCAACAAGGAGTTGCATCTGTCAATACCATTTGTCATACTTTGTCATGCCTGAATTCGTGTGCTATTTTGTTTTATCTATCTACTTTGGAAGATATGATTGGAGACTGTTATATTTCTAGTTTTCTACCATCTCTTTGTAAACCAGGCCCAAAACTTGGCAATACAAATGCTTCAAGATATACACTCTGAAGATACCAACAACTTCAATAAATAACACACAATAAACTTCAAACTTGAGGAGAAGAAAAACATATATTGAGCTCAGCTAGATACACAAGAAGAGGCCTAAAAGCCTTGACATCAACAAGGGACAGCAGTCCCTTATTTATAGAGCAAAGTGAGGAGGAAAGAAGGGAGGAGTTGGCTGTTGGGCCAGCTCCAACGGCTAGAAATCTAGCCGTTGGAAGCTGGTCCAACAGCTACTTCCCCTTTACAATAAAAAGGTAAAAAACATAAAAAGAGAAAAAGAAATAGAAATAAAATAAAATAAACTACATAAACACCTATGCATACATATATATATATATTTATATATACAAATCATACATGAAACTAAATGTATGACAGTACATATGAAATGTATATATGTATACTTACATGATGTCTAATCCTTAATTTCTAACACCCCCCCTCAAACTTACGGTGTGATCACCGAAAGTTTGCCAAGAAGAAATTGAAATCGTGCTGAAGCAAGTCCCTTGGTGAAGAAATCTCCAAGTTGATATTCGGAAGGGACAAAAGATATATCGATTGTTCGGCCAAGATATTCTTCTCTCACATAGTGACAATCCATTTCAATATGCTTTGTCCTTTCATGAAAAGTATGATTGCTAGCAATGTAGATGGCACTTTTATTGTCGCAGCAGAGCTTGGTGGCTTCATTTAAGTCAATTCCAATGTCCTTCAATAAGCTTTTTAACCATACAATCTCCATGGTGGTGGTGGCCATGGCACGATACTCTGCTTCAGTTGAAGATAGAGAGACTTTATTTTGTTTTTTGCATCTCCACGAAATAAGAGAATCACCTAGAAAAACACAAAAACCAGTGGTGGAATGCCTATTATTAGGATCTCCACCCCAATCTGCATCAGTATAAGCAATCATATTCAGGTTAGATGAGGAGGATAGAAAAAGTCCCTTAGTGATAGTGTGTTTAACATATCGAACAATCCTCAATGCGGCTCCCATGTGTACAGAAGTGGGTCTTTGTTGAAACTGACTGATGACATGTACAACATGTGATATGTCAGGCCTTGTGATGGATAAATATGTGAGAGCTCCAACCAATTGACGAAATGGAGNAAAAGTTTCTTCGTAATCAATTCCATATTCTTGGGCATATCCTTTGGCAACTAGTCTAGCTTTATACCTTTCAAGTGATCCGTCACTTCTAGTCTTGATTTTGTAAACCCACCTACATCCTATTGTCTTTTTCCCGATAGGAAGAGACACAATGTCCCAAGTTTTATTGTTTTCAAGAGCTTTAAGTTCATTGTTCATGTCTTCAACCCAATGTGGGTTAGCTTTAGCTTCAAGATAGGATGAAGGTTCTTCAAAAGAGTGAATAGCTAATAAGCAAGCTCTATGTTTTGGGGAAAAAGACTCGTAGGAGACAAATTTTTGAGGCGGATGAACATCTCTTTGAGATCTCCTAAGAGTAGGTTGAGATTCTTGGATGGTTTGTTGAGACCTTCTCTTATAAACTATAACTTCTCTTGGTGGTCTATTAAAAGAAGTATTATCAACCTCATTTAAAGCATCATCATATGAAGAATGCAAAACATCATCATTATGATCATCATCATCATTATCATCATCATTATCATCATCATCATTTATCCATAAAAAGGAATAGTCATCTTCATGCTTGGGTTTATTTTCATTAAAGCCATTTTCTTCTTCTAAGAATATCACATTTCTTGAAACATATACTTTATCTTTTTCAATATCATAGCATCTATATCCTTTTTGAGTTTCGGAATAGCCAATAAAGACACATTGAATAGCCCTAGAAGAAAGTTTGTCATTTTTGTCATTTAGAATGTTACATTTGCAACCAAAAATTTTGAATCTTTTATAAATTGGTTCCAAATTAAAAAGTTTTTGAAAAGGTGAAATGTTTTCTAAAACTTTAGAGGGCATTCTATTAATCAAGAAAATGGATGTTAGAATCGCTTCAGCCCAAAAAATTTTTGGAACATTTTTTGATATAAGAAGAGCTCTTGTTGTTTCAAGAATATGTCTATGTTTTCTTTCGGCGACTCCGTTTTGTTGGGGGGTCTTGGGACAAGACTTTTGGTGTATAACTCCTTTTTCCTTTAGAAATTCTTCAAATTCATTGGAAATAAATTCTCCCCCGGAATCACTTCTAAAAATTTTAAGGTTTGCNCTTCTTGGAAAGATGGTCCTGTATCAAAAATTTATTTTGTGAGAAGACAATATCACATCCATGATTTGTTATTTGAGAAACCGACAAGAGATTTAAGTTAAGTTTGGGAATGAATCTAACTTTTGGTATTTTGAAAACTTTTGAATCAAAATTTTGGTCAATATTCCCAACACATTTGATTTCAAGAGGGGTTCCATCGACGGTTTTAACAAAAGGGCACGATTCTTCTTTAGTGCATTCGGTAAGTAAAGAACTACAAGGGGTCATATGAAAAGAAGCTCCGGAATCAAGAATCCAAGAGTACTTACTTGATGATGTAGATGCCACCGTTGCTCCGGAAATTGGAGGAGTCTCTTTTCCTTTGAGTAGTGGTTGAAGAGCATCAATAAGTTTGTCTAGGTCAAATTGATTGTTTTTTTCATGCATTGTTCCAGCCACACTTGTCTTTCTATCAAATCTCCTCAATTTAGGACACCTAGGTTTAGTGTGTCTTTCTTCTTGACAATGGAAACAAATAATCTTCTTGTTGTCATTATTCTCATAGTTTCGATTAAAATGAGGAGGTCTATAAGTTCTCATATGGGCGCCGGGTCTTGAAGTAGCAAGAACACTTTCACTCTTTTCCTTGCAAAAACTGAGTCTATTCTCCTCCATTTGAAGTTCGGCTATGGCTTCATTCATAGATGGCACCTTATGTCTATGAAGCAATGAGGTTTTGACTCCATCATATTCCGGGCTAAGACCAAGAATGAATTTATAAAATTTTTCCCTTTGGATTTGTTTTTCCCTCACTCCAATGTCTCTTGGATCATACCATTCGGGTTCAAATAGGGCAAGTTCGTCCCATAGTTGCTCCATTTCTCCAATGTATTGTTTAATGGACTTATCCCCTTGTTGGAGACTTGCAATCTTCATTTGAAGATTGCACATGTAAGCCACGTCCTTCATAGTGTGAGTTTTCTTGAGGAATTCCCAAGCATCATGAGCAAAATTATGTTTTGCTATTTGGCCCATAGTTGTAGTATCAACACAAGCAATAATCCAAGTGATAATCTTGTGGTGTCCTATCTTCCATTCTTCCCATTTTCTCTCATATTCATTCACAACTTTGTCTTTTTCAACTCCATCTAGTTCTTGGGCTTTACCATCTATGGTCTTGGTGAGGACTAATTGAGGTTCACCTTTAGACCCATCAACAAGTCCCCATAGGCCTTTACTTCTAATAAAATGTTCCATAGTCTTTGTCCAAGAAACATAATTTGATGAAGTTAATTTAGGAAGAGGAGTAGAAGAAGTTCTTTCATCCATAATGTGTACCTTGTAAAGGAGACGTTGAGGTAGTGCTAGGATGAAAAACAGCCACACAAAATGAAGTTTTTGACGCGTCAAAGACTGCCACAATCTTCAAGGGAGCAGGGATCTTCAGAATTTTTTTTTTTTTTTTTTTTTTGGAGAAGCTTGATATGATAAGATCAAACCAGTCACGAAGATCTCCAAGAATCAACAACAAATAATCGCCAAGGACCAGCAAGAAGAACAACACCTTCTTGTGCAAAACCGCAGCCAGCAATATATCAAACACTTGGTGTGCTTCACAGCTCCAAAGGGGCAGTACGAACTGATTCTTCAATGTTTGAAAGACACCAAGTCAAAGAGCCAAACCAAGGCTCTGATACCATGTAAACCAGGCCTAAAACTTGGCAATACAAATGCTTCAAGATATACACTCTTGAAGATACCAACAACTTCAATAAATAACACACAATAAACCTCAAACTTGAGGAGAAGAAAAACATATATTGAGCTCAGCTAGATACACAAGAAGAGGCCTAAAAGCCTTGACATCAACAACGGACAGCAGTCCCTTATTTATAGAGCAAAGTGAGGAGGAAAGAAGGGAGGAGTTGGCTGTTGGGCCAGCTCCAACGGCTAGAAATCTAGCCGTTGGAAGCTGGTCCAACAGCTACTTCCCCTTTACAATAAAAGGGTAAAAAACATAAAAAGAGAAAAAGAAATAGAAATAAAATAAAATAAACTACATAAACACCTATGCATACATATATATATATATTTATATATACAAATCATACATGAAACTAAATGTATGACAGTACATATGAAATGTATATATGTATACTTACATGATGTCTAATCCTTAATTTCTAACACTCTTGACATTAACATGCCCTGATTGTGCTTCATTGAGTGATGAACTTCTAAGGTTTTCTGAACTGATGTTGCAGGACACTTTTGGTGATATTATGGTTGCTCTAGAAGGGATTCTGCATACAGGAAACCAGACATTATTAAGCTTAACAGCAGATGTCTTGGTAAAGTATGTTGACCTTCTGGGAGATTCCATTCTGAGATATGATTGTTCTGTTCTTATCCATACTTTGTCATGCTTGATATCTTCTTCAAGGCCATCGGTTGCTATTTCATGTGCAATCTCTTTAAATAGTATCCTGAAGAAATTGAAGCCTTGGAAAGTTGATGATCACAAGTGTGCTTGGCAAAAACTGGAGTGCACTAATGCAATTGATGGTATTTTGCATGGACTACTTGAGTATATTACTGACAACGAGAAACCAGTTGATTACTTCACTCAGATGGCTTCTCTTTTATGCACTATACTCTGGTGGTGGCCTAGCTCGAGGTATTCTGTTTGGGTGTGGAGTAATCAAAATCTAACATCCCGGATAGGTGCTCTGTGCAGAAGCCTTGATTCCTCGACATCAGCTGTTATGCTACAAGTATATGCTTCTTTAGGTATCAATTTTTTCCTGATTTTTCCAGTTTCATAAATTTCATAGAGATTATTTCAAGTTGTTTTTGTATGTTTCCATCCTTTCATTTGTCCATTCTAGCCGGTTAAGATCAAGCTGCTGGCTGAGAACTGCAGCGCTATGTGGTGATTTGGCCATGAAACTTCTTGAAAGCAGAGAACCAGTTGCAGCTTTAGTATTTTGCATGGAAAAGTCACAACCTCATTCCCTGCGAATTGAAGCATTTAGACTCTTTCAGATGCTGACGGTGTGTGTAGTAAAGATATTGTCTTTTGTGCATAATTTTATGATCACCTACTAGGTGATGGTTGTGTTGCTTTACTATGGTTTTAAACACAATATATTTTGTAATTTTTGGACTTTATTATTGTATATAGAAGTCAGAAGTGGGAACCACCATGATCATGCAGCAATATGGCACATCTGTTGTCAGGAGCATAACAAGTGCAATGACAGAGTGGAAGTCTGTTTCTTCTGAAAGGATTGCAGCCGATCAGTTTCCGTTGCTCTTGGAAGCATGTCGTGCAGCACTAATTGTCCGTTGGCCTGGCAATCATCATATCCAGTTTTGGAGCAATAGAATTGATGAAATACTATTCAATCTTCTTGTGAATAAACATTTCACTGTTGATAAGCCCCTGGATGTTTCTTTTTTTACAAATCCAGCTGTATGCAAGAGTATGGGTGTTAATTGTGACCCAATATTGAGGCCCTTTCTTTGGGATCTTCTTGGGTGGCTTGCGATACACTGTGACGAAAAATTCAGCTTGAGTTCTGGTGGAGAATCCAACTTTCTGAATGCCCTTATTTCCTACACCTGGTGATGCTCTGCTGCAATCTTTTCTGGCCAATCTTTGATTTGAGTTTTGCTCTTTTCAGTCTCTTTGTTGCTGACAGTTGTTTTCATGTGCATAGTTCAGTTTTTGTGGATGTCGTTGGCAAGTTGGGTTGCATACCACATGATCCTGTTAATGAATTTGAGATGGAGCCTGCAGCTAGGGCACTCCTACTATTGGTCTTTTCCCCCTGCAAACAGATTGCTTCTCAGACACATAATTATCTTTTAGCAGCATTGAAACCTCATGGTAGCAGGTACATGGAACTCCTTGTCCATTCCCTGGAGATGGTCATGCATAGTAGTGTGAATGGAGCTTTTGATCAACTCCGTGTTGTAATTGCCTTGATGAGTTTAGCTAGCTGCTCAAATTTGTCCCCTTATCAAGATCATATCATTCAGTGCGGTGGTCCACGAGTATTGTCTTCCATCATTCGCAAGCACTCAAGTGCTGGTTTTCAAGTCTCGAGGTCAAGTATTGTTTCTCATACGCTGGATAAGTATGACTCAAGAACATGCTGTTGGGATCATAGAGATGGATGGGAGGGGATGGACATTATTTTATTCTTTGCTATGTGGTCATTTGCAGAACTTGCAAAGAATTCTGACTTTATGCTTGAAATCAGACAAACATCTGAAGTTCAATGCTCAGTAGAGACATTCTTGGATCTACTCAACAGCAGGGGTTTTGGTTCTGGTGTCCAATGGTTTGCTGCTCATATTCTCAGATGCTTTGGTATGTATGGTTTTCCAAGCAAACTTGGGAGCAGGGTTCTTAAGCAGCTTAATGTTGATAAGTATGCAGACCTGAGACTTATGCTTTCAGACGGTGAATACCTGCAGGCGCATAAGGTCATTCTTGCTGCAAGATGTCCATTGTTGTTAGTTCCTACAGAAACTGCTTCAGGTAGCAATAAATCATGCCGTGCATCTTGTGCAGATGAAGATCTTGAACAACTCTGCACAAAGTTCAGTAATGTAGTTCGATTGTCTTCGAGAGTGCATGGTTGTTGTATGAAGAAATTGATGGAGTTTGCTTATACTGGTTTTGTGGAAGTAGACCATGATCACGTAAAGCATTTGAAAATACTTGCCAAGCTCTCTAATTTGCAAACTCTAACGTTCTTGCTTTCTGGCAAAAGGCCAAAGTGGGGGAGTGCAGTTGCAACCTGTGATTTCAGTTCTGCTTTGGAATCTGCTGGCCATCCTTTCTTGTAATTATCTGTTTTTTCATCTATTTGTATTGCATGTTATAATTTCTTCATATGTATTGTAGATTGTGATCTATATGGAAAATCAGATGTGTATGTTGTTAGCTTGTTCCTGGAGCCTTCTTGACATTCTTTCTTCGCTATTGCAGTGACATCATATTGGTGCCACAAATGACTGGAGAAGAAACAAGCAACTGCATTGTGTGCCAAGATCAAGTGCCGCATGTGCATGCACACAAGACCATTTTGTTGTCTAGCTGTGATTATCTTAGAGCATTATTTCAGTCAGGGATGCAGGATAGGTATGCTGTGCACATTGATGGCTTCTTTTGAATGAGTAACGCAACATACAAACATTGTGTGAATCACATGTCTCCCTTTCCTCAGAGTTTAGAAGGACTCCATGCTTCATTAAGTGGATGCACCATAGTTATTATTTCATGGCGATACTGTTCTTGTCTATGTCACATGGCTATGGGTATGGGTGCTGGTATAGATACGAGTGCAGAATAATTTCAGAAAAATTTGGGTACAGGGATGCAGCCATCTCTCTCTCTCTCTCTCTCTCTCTCTCTATATATATATATATATATATATATATATATATATATATATATATATATATATATATATATATATATTCATCGGTAAAAGGTCTATAAATCATCCCTAAAGACACTATAAACCGCCTCTACACCATTTGCTAATGCCAATTTTGTGACTTTTCTTTTATGGCAGATTTTTAAATTTTAGCCATTTGACAACATCTGACATCCTGGCAGGATTAGAAAATGACATAAAGAAAATGCAAAGTACAAAGCTGCAGAAAACTAACTGTTTTTACATAATAAAAAAAGAATTTACAGACAAGAAGAATAATGCAGTTTTACATCATCAACAAACTGTTAGTCTGTTTACCATCAGACTGACAACTTCATAAGGGAAAAACGAAGTCACAATCTGAGTAGCATGCATATTAATTGAACACACTGAAGCAGGGTGAACAGAAGGAGAGGATGATGGAGTACCAGTCTCCAAAGAGCATAAAATGATTGCTGGAGATGTGAGGGTTTGCCAGAGAAAAGAAAATAGATACTGCTGGAGATGCATCTATGTTTCCTGGATGTGCAAAAGCTTGGTTGAATTCTATTTCACCTGAGCAAATGCTGGAAAATGTTGCCCGACTCTGGAAATCTCCTGTGGTTGCAGAGCATGCAGGAGTTTGCCTAGAGCCTTCGACTTCGGTCAGGCCCAGTGCATATACTGAGTGAGTTAAAAAAAGCCCCAGTTGTTGAAATGAAATGGACTTGGTCTAATTTGATGGAATCCAAGACAGGGTTGGATATGGCCCCAGTGCATGGACTGCAGCCGATATGGTCAAACCCATATCCGGGTGGTCTCCTGATGTGCACCTATACCTGCACCTGCATTGCCCAATCCAAAGTGTTTGTGTGACATAGGCTCTAGTTAATTTTATCCAAATTCGTCATATGTGGAAATGCCTAGTTTGTTCATATTATGGAATTTAGACATCAACTGATTCTATGTTTCTCAATTGATACCATTTAGTTTATTGGCTTTGATTATGATCTGATTTTTGTACAGTTCTTTAGAAAAGATAACAGTTCCGATCTGTTGGGGAGCCCTGGTCAAATTAGTTAAGTGGTTTTACTCAGGGGAGCTGCCTCTGCCATACATTGGCTGTTTATGGAACAACATGGATTTAAATAAAAAACTCCAAGAGTTGAAGATCTACGTAGAGCTGTCTTGGCTGGCTGGACTCTGGTTCTTGGAAGATGTTGAAGAGTGTAGCTTGCACGTCATCAAGTCTTGTCTAATGTCCAACCCCCACCTTGGTGTCGGCGTCATGCAGATGGCTTCAGAGCTTGCACAATGGAATATAGTTGAACTTGCTGCTGATTATATTGCACCTTTGTATCCCAAGATGCGTAACCAAGGAGAGCTCGATGTCCTAGATGAAGCATTACTTAATGCAATCCGATCCTCATATGTTCGCCTGTTGCTTAACCATGTATCCTAGTTTCATTATGGAATGTGATCTAGATATTTGAAAAAAAAATGCAACTGTGCCAGCTGAATGAAAGATATGTCAGGCTTGAGACAACTTTGTAGGAGGTTGTCCCCAAAAAACTGTGCATGCCCCAGTGGTCATGGTGATAATATTTGCGGCAATTGAAGGCTTGAGCAGCTATAACACGTGCTTAGTGGTCGTGTTGGTACTGATCTATTGGGGACTCTGAAATCTTCTATGGACTTTACGTGAGTTGGCTTGTCATCTCCTCGGACATTTTTCAACCGAGTTGGCCCCAAAGTTTGTTATTGCAACAGCTTCTGAAGGCAAAAGCCTTGAGCTCTCATTTTTTTTTCTCTGTAAGTGTTGTTTAGTAAATTTCTTATGCTATGCAATCGTGAGATGTTGAGTCACAAGGGTTTTTCTTGCAGCTGATTTACGAGTCCATATAGTGATTGCTGAGAGAAGCAACCATTCTTGAAACCCTCTCCAATCCCGACTCTGTATTTGCGGAAAGATGATGACTATAGGAGGGAAAGAAGAAGTGCTTCTGTTATTGCTGAGAACTACCACGGTCGAGAAAAGAAAGCCTATCACGAGGTGGCTACATAACAAAGTGTTTCTCTCTCACTTTCATGGGCATTCTGTGTATAAAAGTATGAGGAAGGTCTATTGGACTATGAGAATATTTATTCACTCTAGTTTCTTTTTGGTTTCAAGTTCGATTATTTTTTTCCCCAAACTTTGTGGGATCGTCTTGTATCCTTGAAAATTGAAATGGTATAGCTGTTTCTTTTGCACGTCAAATGTTCATTATGTCGCCATTGTCCTTTAATCAGAATGCGAACGGCACGGGCTTGAGGGCATCATTTTCGAGCTTGTTGATTATAACAGTTAAACAATTTTCAGAAAACTTGTCTATATGCCAGTGCAGATCCTCAAGGCAAACAAGAAAAAAGATAGTAGCATTTGGGTGATACTGGCATTGATTTGCTTTTATATAGATTTGTTATATAGAAGTTGAGAGTATGTTCTTAGAGACGAGATATTTCCGCAGTGGACTCCCCAGGCATTGTGCCCGTGAGATTCCTGCTGCTGTGATCTCTGCTGTTGCATGCACCTCAATCAAGGACTCGGTGATGAGCGTTGAGCAAACCGACCTAGCTAAATCTAAACTCAAATCCTATAAGAAACTCGAGAAGTTGCTACTTTCTTGACAATGAGGAGTCGAGGAAAAAAAACATTCACACAATCAATAATAGTTTCTTAAGCAATCTGAAACCATGTTATGGAGGCTTTGAGGTTCTCTACAATTGCCTATAGGAAACCTAAGATCCAAAAAGGGTATCTACAGATCCTATCCTAGAGGGAATGATGTAATGGACGTGGCAGGGTTGGTAGGTGGTTTTCTAATTCCTAAAGTGTCAATTTGATTTGCTAAAAAGAAAGGAATACTCATATACCAGTCCAAGTGGCTACCTGAGGCACCAAAAACAGACCTATACTCTGGCTATGCGGTTAGCTACATTTATGATTCTAACGTTTCTCGTCTGTCATCTAAAATCACATTTTGGTTATCATGATCAAAGAGTTAGATTCCTGCAATGGTACAGTTATGAGATTTCGTATTTTGTTACCATCACTTCGGTTTGTATGAGGTTAGCATTTTCTTGAATTCAGTGAAAAGGTTGTTAGTCTTTCGGCCCTCTCAAGCAGGTAGCTGTTGCAATGTGCAGGTTTTACACTTTTATTTTTTACTTTTCATGTTTTATGTCCCTTTGTGTAATTAAGAAGATACAAGTGAATGATCTCCTGCTTGATGTTCCCACTGGCATCCAAGGAGTAAGTGTTTCAGCCGTCTATTGGGCAGTAGGATAAAAAAAACGCCGGAAACTATCTTCTACATAACATGAAACTTCAGACAAGATAGGCTAAAATTCGACCTGTTGATTGGTCAAGAAAATTTAAGGGCTTTCTAAAACTCAACATCTCTTAAACACTTTGTCAATTTGGAGGGTGGTCTTTAAACTGTAATATCTTGGAACGATTTGTTTGTGTCAAAAAATCAGCTGAAAAATCAAACTCCTAAACCCTAGAAAGCAATCAGCAAGTTTCTGCCAGGGCCAAAATTGGCTGTTTTGGAAATGAATTCAAAATTATAGATGAAAGCATGTAGAAGTCTGAGCAAAAATAAAGCGACTCTAGATAAATCAATCTTGTGAACTTAAAATATACTATTTCAATTCAAAATAAAAGCCAAAAAAATATGCAAGCCACATAAAAACTAATTATATCTATTACCAACCTGTCTATATGCTCCCTTTCATGAGTTAAATCTCACAAGATATAAATAGCAAAGAAATGGAAGAAAAACAGGTAGGAATAGAAAACAAATTTAAAAAAGCCAAAAGAAACATAAAATGGGAAAATATTCAAAGCTAATGACCTAACATATGTTCACTAACTATAATGTGAAATAATAATACTGATTTTGCTATAACCATCGTATGCATTTTATAGATGATGCTTTTTCAAATGAAGTTTTAAACGGAAAACAACGGAAAACTGTTCATCAAGTTATAGCATAACTGGCTGGCTAGACGGGCATGTAAAAGGCATGTCACATGTTCAATTCTGAAGTTGAAGGGTTTACAATATCTGCCTAGGTATTCGGGTAGAACTCTTAGAACAACAAATTTGAAAAGGATATAAACAAAAGATGCCTTCACTATAAAGGAAAGTAAATGCAACACACATCAAATCCTAAATATGTATTGTGCTTGAAGGCCTTCAAAATTCTCCTTAAGGCTCCTAATGCACGCAACCTGAAAATAAAACAAAAGAGGAGGGACTACTACTCGAATCCTATTTACAGCGTAAAGACCGTATTCTGAAAGGACCAACTCTAAGATGACGTGAAATACTAAAACCCTGAAGTAGACTATGCAAATGACTTGAAACAAGTAATAAAGCCTATGTAGATAACTAACGATCTTATCTGTAGACCCTTTCTGTTCATGCATGTGATTTTAGAATCTCAAGAACTTGAAATGGACTTGGGAATATTGCTAAAATATTTGAGAAAATTATGCTTAAAAAGTGAGGATTAGGATGCCAATATATCGGATTTGGATTGGATATCCAACCGAACCATTCCAAAACAATTGGATATAGAAAAAAATTTAATATCCGAAAGGAATTAGATCGGATTCAGATTTAACAAATGACATCACATTGGGTTCAAATGTACATAAATATCCAATGTGTTGTGGATCAGATTTAGTTTTAAAAAATATCTTATCGGTCAGGTTTAAATTCGGACTCTGATTCAGATATAAATGTAGAAATCAGATTCAAATTGTGACATTAAATTTGTAACCTGGATCCGGATATGACTTTTCTTTATTCATATCCAGATTCAAATCAGAATATGTGATTAAGGGCAGATCTGATTCGAATTTGACATCTAATGTTCGTTTGCCTGAGTAGTTGCGTTTTAACGGCGTGCATGCCAGTGAGATCTGCCTCTGATACATGGACATCCTGACAGTGGAGGAATGACATTGACAAGCTTATGTGTGGGCATAGTCACAGATAATGCATTTTTCTCCAAAAAAATGCAAAAAAAAACGTGATAAATAAAATGGCCATTTAAAACTTAAAAAAACATGTTTTTTGAAAAAAATGTAAAAAATGAAAAATCATGTTTTTAATGCATTTTTTTGCGTTTTTTTCATTTTTTTCAGTTTTTTAATGTCAAACAGTTTTTTTTTTCATTTTCTAGTTTTTATTTGTTGCAAATCTACTTATCTTGTGATGTTTGTGCGATTAGTTTCTCACTTGTTTATTTTTTCTCATTTTTAGTTTTTTTAAATTTTAAAAATTTACCATATTTTTTTAATCTCGCCGTATTATACCCAAGAAAAATCTTGCCAGCTCTAAAAAGTTATTTGTGACTATGTGTATGGGTTTCAGTGTTTATTATGATGTTTTGGTTTTTGTGGTAAAGGACCGAATGTTCTGCATGTTGGCTTAGTATGTTCCAAGAATATTCACCAACATGGCTTATCGGCCAATACGGATCGGCCCATACTGGCATCTACAATCATTTTTTTCTTTTTAAAATTTTGAGTAAATGATTTTAAATTGAGTTTAAAAATTAAAAGTACTGGCCAGAATTGTAAATGGAAACAAATAAAAATAAAAAGGGAAAAAGTATTTAAAAATGAAAAGACTAAAAACAGACACAAATAAAAAATATTAAGATATATTACGAAATTGGTGAAAACTTGATATCTTTACGCACTCTTAAATCGTTCGTGGGTTCGATTCAAATGAACTGATTCAGGCTGATATATTCTGCTAACCCGCTATCGGAGTTCATCGTTGAGTTTCAAAACTGCCTGATTTTCCTCTGCCAATATCAGCCTGTGCAGTGCAGCATATATATGCATCTTCCCTACAAAATAACATGTTCTTTTTAAACATTTTTATGTAGAATGCGGCCACTTTACAGCTAAACAGGGCATAAGGATTTTGTTTGGTCAAATTATGAAAAAGATCATAAAAATAACTGCTATCTACCAAAACCCACATAACCTTTTAGGTATTCAGTTATACAGCATGCTTTCTCCATTTATTTTCACAACTAAGGTTGTACAATAATTGAAGCAGATCCATTGTTTCCGCACTTTGGAGCCATGAGAAAAGTTATGGGGGATGTGGATTTGATAAATCAGATAAAATTTGTTTTGGATCAGAACCAATAGCTCTGTTGGTTCAGGTGAAGCTTTTTCTACCAAACCCAGTTTCAAGATCACGAACTATACTATCTTGATTGGACAAAGTTGGACAGATCTAGATCCAGTTTCAGGTCAATTAATAGTATTTTGGATTTAGATTTGGATACAACAAGATGATTTTCCCGTTATCCAAAACATCTATTAGTTTCATGAAGATAAAGATCCTGTTAATGGTCATGAAAATGCAAAACTGTAAAACCATTCTGAAAAATGACATTCTTTTCTCGAATTATGCCCAAAGAAAATTTGATCCTACACAAACAATACTTATGATGTCAACATTCCTTTCTATAATAAGCTATAATTTCAGATTATCTCTCACAATTTCTGCTACATGTACTTCCTTTTTCTAAAGTTACAGAAAGCATGTCTAAACTTTTTTAACATGTAACGAGCAAGCGTTGTAAGAGGAGAGTGTAAGAAGCTGTTAAAAGTTGAATATCTTAATCAAGTCTCAATCTTGGTTGATCTTTCATCTTTCGGGTGAGTAAAGGAGGCCCACTGTGCTTTTGGTCTCTCGAGTTATCACTCTCGCTGTGCTTTAACTTGGCCTTTGGTTGTTGGATTGCCCTTTGGTTATAAGATATCAATTTTTGCAACTTTTGAATGTGACAACTATAATTTGACCCGGGTTTGGTGTTAGGCGGTGTTTGGTCTTTTCAGATGAGCAGGAAGCTAATCCTATCGTCCAAGTGAAGGCTAAAGCATCATTCCTTTCCCTAGGGTTTAGGGCTGCTTTTGGTGCCTTATACTTACATACCCACTATGTTTCAACTTGCACATTGATGCTCTCGTTTTATAGAGCAGAAAGTTGGGTCATAGAAGATCGAAATCAATACTGATCATCAGCAGAGCCTCTATTCTGTCCATTGCATTTGGTCCTTTGATTTGACTTTTGCCATTATTGAAAGTTAAAAGAAATGGAAGAGGGAAGTGGGTGAAAAAGGGTGATATTCATATCTAAATCAAAATGTAATAGCATTAGATATATGATATCTCTCTAAAAATGAATCTGATCCTAATCCGTATCCGAATCCGACCGGATATTTATGTATATCTGAATCAGATTTCGAATCGATCAATGTCATCAATTAAACCTGAATCCAATCTGATTTCTTAATCGGATATTAAACTTTTTTCTATATCCGATTTTTTTGGATCGGTTCAGTTAAATATCCAATTGAAATCATATATATTGACATCTCTATCTGTGACTGAGCCCTATGAGCCCTAATGAGGTGAAAATTAATTTGCATGTTATGGTTTAATAGTAAAGGCATGAAATGCGCTTCTTCCCTTAAGATGCACAGCATGGAGGGCCTAACAGTTAGCCCTCGAGATGAGTGTCACAAGTGGGTAAGGTTGGGCATGGACCCACCTAGCACAATAAGCCATTGGGTTCGGGCTGACGACTGCAGGAGCTTGGTTCAGTTACAATAAAAAAAATTTATTTTTAATAGAAAATATATAAACATAATTAATTATAATATATATATATATATATATATATATATATATATATATATATATATATATATATGCATGAATAAAATAATATTAAACACTTATCAACTGACTAAAGTGGGCCTGACCGAACCTAAAAACTTATTGGGCCAGCTCGGTGCTCAATTTTAGGGTTTGGACATAGACCTGAGTCTAATGAGTACTGCGTACCCGTTGGGTGCCAGTCTCTATAGAGGCGCTTTCTCACCTTCCCCTATTAAACCATAATAAATAACAAGCTCTGATCAAGAGTCTAAACTATGGAAAAGAATCTAAATTATGGAAAAAACAAGGTGCTTTCCCTCTTATCCAATATTCACAAAATGATCTCTCTCTCTCTCTCTCTTATATATATATATATATATATATATATATATATATATATATATATATATGAGACCAGTTCCCAAGCCCCTCTGTAAAAGATAACATTGAAACTTAAGAAATCGCAAATTGCGGCAACTGTTCTACTCTCTGTAGAATTTCGTTTCATATCGTTATTCATAATGACAAGTCATAAAAAGTTATAAAAAAACATAAAACACCATTTTTAAATTATAAAAGTAAAATATACGCTTGAAAACGAAATGTTCTCGTCAGCGGTTTTTACATATATTACAATTTGTTGACCACGGAATGTGGTGATCGTACCCAAGCGGGCCGTATTCCTGCATTTGTTCAACGATGGCCGAGTTGACCGTTCTTTATCGTTTGGTCATCTCCACATCCCTTCTTCCACGCCATTCTTGGTTTCTGCAAGGTGTCGACACTCTGTTGCATATACTATTTGGTGACTCGCCATAATTCTCTCCTCAATAGGTCTGCTGGGCTGTGAGAGGCCGTAGCAGGAATTTTTCGGTCATTTTTAGCGATAGTCTTCCAATCATCCTATATATATATATATCCGCAGGTATCATGGCTCATAAAAAATTTGAAAAATTATGTTTAATCTCCTGTTAAAATTTTGAACTATAGTTCAGTCCTTGCTAATAAAAATTCCTAGCTCCACCCTTATATATATATAAACTGGCTCTTATTCCTTTGTCACTAAAGTCTCTTAGTGATGGTTTTTAGCTTTTCAGACAGCAATATTGGCGACTGATTTTACTTATAATTCAATACTATTAGATCCAAATGTTGCTGGGTAGCTAAAATTTTAAAACATTATAAGTTAAAAAGAGTAACAACAATGAAATTAATAATTATTTACGGTGTGATGAAGTTTTATAATGGCTTAATTAGCAATGCTTTATGATTTTTCTAATGTTGAACTTTTAGATTTTAGCCCTTCGGTAACCATTTGGCATCCAACAACATTCATGTTCCTTGCATATTTATATAATGGAATTATATTCTTGCACATGCTAAATGTTGCCGAATGGTTAAAAACTAAAAACTTTATCAGTAAAAACATCATAAACTATTACTAAGATTGCTATATATGAACCATTGCTACACCATAAATTGTTGCTAATGCTCCTATGATGACTATATTTTAGTGGCAGATTTTTAACTTTTAAAATGTGGTAGCATGCTCTAGTGCAGAAGCCAGAAGATCAGTCCATGGAATTGGCCATTTGTGAACTCATGTGGATCAAATACTTGCTAAGGATAGGGGGTTCAAACAATAGATGCGATAAAACTTAGGGCGGGTTTGGATACACGTTGAAAAAATCAGTTTTGGAAGCAAAATGACATTTTGCCTGCAAAACCTCATTTCAAGGGTGTTTGGATGTCATGGAACCAGTTTTTCAGAAACCAGGTTTTGTGAAAACCTAGTTTTCATCCAGGTTTTGCATAACCTTGGTGGGGGTCTTTTTCAGCTCAAAACATCATTTTGCATATCCTTTTGTGCAATGATTCTATAAATTTCCCGAGAAGTGGCACATACTTTTCATCTTGCTTTCAAATAAAAAAAGTAGTAACAAACTTATGTTGTTGGAGTCTGCGAATTCTTGCTGAATTGAAAACTTAGAGAGAAGGCCCACTGTTGGAAGAATGTGAACTACAATTTTGTTGGGGTCACTGTTAAACAAAACACCTTCTTCTGCTAGATGATACATGATCAATTGCATTAACTGTCCTCCACTCTAACTAACTGTAATCAGCTACTGGTCAGTCGAAATCAGCTTATACAAACACCTTCAAAATCCATTTTTGTCATTCAAATAAAAACCAGGTTTTCAGAATTGACAACCTGATTTTTCTAATGTTACCCAAACACTATAATTAGGTTATCAGAACTCATTAAGAAAACGGTTTTCACAAAACCAGGTTTGGCAAAAACCACTTTTTCAAGCAGCCCATTCAAATGATACCTTAAATGTGACAGTAAGCAGTCAGATTTTGGAAATGACCAAGTTTTCATGAAAGAACCAAACATATTGAAGTAGACTGCCACTTCTAGAGAAAAGTTTCAATCAAGGGTGATTAACACTAAGCATGTTAGCAGCAAACAACAAACAACAAATATTCTTACAGAAGCACTAAGCATACATAATTTCAGTAACATCATAAACAAGTTGGTCCTATATGATATAGGACAACCAACCTGAGGGCCTATAAATCAAGGAAAGACTGTTCAAAAGAAAAAATACATAACAAGAAAATCATGATTCATAGATTTATCTAACCTCCGGAACATTGACAGTAGAGACAGGAAAGCTAAATCCTCCATGGATCTTACAAATATTCCAACGACAAAAGGAAGCCAAAAAAATCTCTCCCCAATTCTTATTGTGTATGTATTGAATAGCATCCGACCAAATAGAAATATTTTAGATTTTAAATTGATGGAGCAAGAACTAGAAATGTTTGACTATTTTCATCAGCCACATGCAAAGTCATGGTAAATTTATTTGCTTCCCATTGACAATGGTTCTTATTTTTACATCAATAAGCATCAAAACAGAAAATCATTTCCGTCAAAATGGTAGCCAATGCAACATTGAAAACTCAGAAAACACATGTTAGTCATGCTGTAAATAGGAACCAGTCATAGAAAATCCTAACACAATAAATAGACTTTTAAATTATGAAAAACAAAATCAACCGGCCAGCCAAACCCTGCCCTATCTCTAGCAGTTGTAGCACATGATATATGCTAGATTAACTTATAACCTTACTTTGCACCCCCTTCTATACGTATCTTTCTCTTTGGCTTATATCTTCTTGGTGGCGTATTTGGGAGGAGCGCAACAACATGGTCTTAGAGGTACCTTCTCATCGTCATACTTTGTGGTACGCCTTGTGCAGAGGGACATCCACTTTGCTATTCAACTACGACACCGTCCTTCGTTTACTGTAGTATGACTCTGCCTCTCGATTTATCTACTCTCTCCCCACCCCTCTTATTCTATTTTATTGTGTTGTTGTCTTGTATATTTCATTCTTATATTTTGTTTTTGTTGTTTGTTCTTGTATCTAAGAGACTTTTTATCCCTAAATTTTTGTTATGCATTCTCATTTTATCAGCTCTCTCTCTCCCCCTTTCTTTCTCTCTATCACAAGAGGGAGAGATCCTTTTATGCAGTAAGCAAGCATCCACTACAAGAAATTATGTCTGCAGTCGCAAGGAGTGAGCGGACACCATTGAATGGTGTATGTTCCTTTGGCATTTAGGGAAATTGCTATTGTAGACTTTGTTTGTGACGGTGACAGCTGCTATGTTTGTTTGCAGACCTTGACTGCCACGGTATGCTGTTAAGGACGCCGGAGTGCCTAGAGCAATCAATGGACGCCAACGAAGAGAGGATTGATTCTGTTGAAGATGGGAATGATTATGGCATTGAAATGATAGCAGTGTTGATATGATCGAGAGATGATATTGATCTTTCAATGACACGCCCAAGGTGTGTTAGGAATGATGTGCATTGAGGTCCCCTTTGAATGACCTTTACTGATGCATCCTAAAGCGTCAGAAATGATATTAGTGGGCTCCTAATGGCAAGTCTGCTATGCATCAGAAAACTTTGACAGTCTACAACTCACTTGAATCAATTTTCACTCATGCAACCATGAGGAATCAGAAATAATATGGTGAGCTGTCAAGGACATGTTCTCTAGTCATCCGAAAATGGGGCAACACCTTTTACCGACACGACAACAAAGCCACAAAAATAATAATAGATTTTTAAAAGGCTTTTGATGGCTTTGAATTTTGATTCTAGAATTAAAATTTTAAAAACAAAATTCTACCTCAGAATGGAATCATAATGAAAATTTTACTTCTAGTTTCGCTTTGTGTTTGATAGTCTGGATTAATTTTGATTCCAAAATTGAAAATAATGTGTTTGATAATACAAGATTTAACATTCTACAATGATGAATTAAATCCATCATGATATATACTCTAAAAAGAGATGAACAAATTCTAGAATTTTGGAATCATAATTCCATCTCAGGGTAGTACAATTCCAGAACTTTGAGACAAGAATAAGTCCATAATTCCAGAATCAAAATTCTTATTTGATAATTTAATTATCATTTCATAAAAAATTAGAGTTTTAGTTCTAGAATTCCACAATTCTGGCCTCATTGAACACCCCAGCCTAATTATGCCCCTGATGCACTTTGTGTTTGATGCATCAATAATAGGAGTTGAATGGCGCCCCCCTCCCTTTTCAACCTTTTACTAACGTGGCAAAGAAACATCACAAATTACAATGGGCCTTTTTAATGATGTGCCAAGTTATGAGGTGAACAGCGACACTTGTCCAGCATATTGACGCTAATGTCATGATACTTGTATTAGATGTGCTGAGCACGTCAGAGAAGACACTGTAATTATTACTCGTACTAGGTGTACGATATCAGAGACGAGCCCTGGTCAATGCGATTCTTGACGCATATGAATATATATCTTATGCACACGCCATTGCACAAAATATCTTGATTGATGAGTTTTCCTATCTTCAGCAACGCATTTTTTTGCGTCAACAAAGAGTGGTTTTTTTGCCAACCTCTTAAACTCATTTCCGGTAATATATTGATTAAATGATCTAAAACCATAATACTGAAAAAAAATACAGCATGAACATCGAATATGTGAAATTTTATTAAATGAATTTGGCTATACCACACTTTCGGTCATACGTCGTATAATTAGGATTTTCATAAACTCTTTCCATCTTATAGCTTCTTAGAAATGCTAACTACATGTGCGCGATTATATTTAGGATAAATAATTAGCTTCAAGCGGACGCCAAAACCAAATATCTTCTTTTTAAGAGGGTGTTTGATATATCCAAAATCATGGAATTTTAGAATCTAAACGCTTATTATTTAAGCATTGGAATTATTAAACAGTTTAAGAATTGAAATTATTAACTGAAATTATGGACTTGAAACCTGGAAGTTTGATTTCATTCTAGTTTGAGGAAGAATTATGGTTCTGAAAATTTTCGTGAATGGAAATTCCAAACCATCAACCGCCCCCTTAAATGCCATCATCTCTATATTCTTTATATATTTCCTCGATTCATGTATAGAGAAAGCGGTCTTTAAACGCTATATGATAGATTTACATAGGTTAATGTTTTAGCACTAGATAATTGCGACACATATAATTTTTGTAACTTGTACGTGTGTCGCACCGCTAATTAGCTAATTCATGTCGACATTCTGTTGAGTTCTTAACTACTAAAATAATTGGATTGACTTTGCACTTACTTACCACTTGCGATTGATCACGTCATCGGAACAACGAAAAGAGTAATCGCCGGAATCGCCCTTTCAAGTTTCATCTTCGACATATATAAATAAATCAGATACTTCTACCATCGACGACACTTGGCGTTCATCATCTACCTTGTTGCTGCTTCTGCAGTCATTCTTCTTCTTCTTCTTCTTCTCTGCAATTGGATATCGACTGAGATGGCCACACTTTCAGCTAAATCGACCAAGGTTCTACTCTGCCTTGCGCTGCTCCTTCTTCTGTTACTCGGAGAAGCTGATGCAGGCGTTGAAGGCTCCTGTGAGAAAGAAGAAGGCGACAGCTGTCGGAACAAGGACGAGGCGCTGAAGCTCCGGATAGGCGGCGTCTTCCTCATCCTGACAGCAGGCGCAGTTGGCGTCTGCATTCCCATTGTGGGGAGATCGTTTCCCCTTCTCTCCGCAGGGAGCAGCGGCTTCTTCGTTGTGAAGGCGTTCGCCGCCGGAGTCATTCTTTCCACAGGCATGGTGCACATTCTTCCGGACGCCTTCGAGAGCCTTGGGTCACCGTGCCTGAAGGAGAATCCGTGGGCCAAGTTTCCCTTTGCCGGTTTCATCGCCATGATGGCAGCACTGGGAACGCTCATGTTGGAGACGAGCGCCATGAGTTACTACAGGAGGGTTGAGAGCAGAGGGGCCGTTGCGCCGGCCGCCATTAATGGAGGATCGGGTGCAGAATCTGCAGACCTCGAAGGGAATGGAGCCAGTGGGGAGGTGCACGTTCACACACATGCCTCCCACAGTCACGCACATGGCCCTCACATTGGTGGCGCTGAATCTGAAACAATGCGCCATAGAATCATTTCTCAGGTTAGTTGCAGATCCCCAACATGATCTTGTTGTTTTTCACGTAGACATAGATTGATGCACGGCTGATTTGGTATCAGAATTTTTCTTCTTATTTACTGAAACCAATTGCATTGAAATGGATTGAATTAAATGGAAGAAATTAAAAGAGGCGAGAGAAGGAAGTAGGGAGACGAAAGTGAATTATATTGGAACAAAATAGTTTAGGCAGAAAAATTTTGATTTTCAACCATGCTCGACTGAAGGTCATGAATTACATATATACTAGGAGCGGTTTATCTGGATGCATGAATACTGAGATATTTCATATTTGATAATTATAACAACACCTTATGATCTAGATAAGCGTTTCGAAATTCTTACATGATGTGAAACTTAATATCTAAATCGAAGTATATATACAGGGTGTGCATAAAAATTAGTTTTAGAAGTTAACTAAAGAGAATTTGTCACTGCATACTCTCATGCTTAACTACAGTTCGACTAATTCATGGAGCTGCACCTAGATTTGTATCTCTCTTGTTGTATATACAAGTGGGTAGTTCATGAAATTAGCAAGCACATAATGCCTCTCCGCTTCTTGCTATAGAAAACATTTATGCGGTAAGAACATTCAGAAATCAACAGACAACAGGGATGGCTAATGAAGATTCTAATGTGATTTTCTTTGTCAGGTGTTAGAATTGGGCATCATCGTCCACTCTGTGATCATCGGGATCGCCATGGGGGCTTCTGAAAGTCCGTGCACCATCAAACCTCTAATGGCTGCCCTGAGTTTTCATCAATTCTTTGAAGGAATGGGCCTTGGTGGATGCATAGTCCAGGCAAGCTTAACAAGTACCTTGTTATAAAATTTCTGCATGTTGACTTTCGTAGGCAAAGGATTTAGATGTTCTTGTTGACTTAGCATGGCTTTTCTCTTTCACTCATGGGGCATGGTGCTTTTCTTCATCCCATTTTCCACATGATCACCAAGAGAAAATTATATATATATATATATATATATATATATATATATATATATATATATATATATATATTTCTCTGTCTCAGTTTTAGACAAAAAAATCTTTTGGCATATCAGAAACACACTTGTCTGCTGCATTGCATCAGGCAATGAATCAAGTGGATATGATGAAACGGAGCTCGAGATGACCAGATGATTTCAACCCATCTCTCTCTCTCTCTCTCTCTCTCTCTCTCTCTCTCTCTCTGTGTGTGTGTGTGTGTGTGTGTGTGTGTGTGTGTGTGTGTGTAAAGTGAGAGAGAGAAATAGAGAAAGAGAAAGAGAGGAATTGAAAAGTCCGGATATATTTGTGGCCAGATAGTCACTTTTTATTTTATTTCATTAAAAACCTGTACTTGCAACAACCGATTGTTTGGCCATGGTGTTTACCGATGAATGCACTTTTCGAGATGAGTTTTACTGGCACAAATTTACCATCCGGCTACACAGGAAGCCGGCTGAATATATATATATATATATATATATATATATATAAAGATGTAGATGCTGTCATGCACTGGATGGTTCAAAATTAAAATTCATGTCACTACAAATACCTTAAATCATGCTAAGGTCACGATAAATGTGAATTTATTGCTGTTTTTTAGAGATAATTTTTTTAATTTTAACCATTGGGCAACATCTGGCACATTGAACCGTGGAATCCCTCTTATAGATTTATGGTTTGTTTATATTACCCATGAAAAAAAATACTAGCTAATATATTCGACAATGTCTTCCCTTTTTATGTTTGGGTCGAGCACGGGTAGATAGAGAAACAAACTTAACTTGGTGTTGATAAAGCAGTGGCAGAGCAACAAGATTTTGGCTAAAGCCTAAGGGGTACTAGTTATACAATTTTAATTTTTAAGGGACACCTATATGTAAGCAAGAAAAGCTGCCAAGAAGTTTTAATACGAAAATAAACACTTTTGATAAGTCTATGTGTGGAATTCCTACACCATGCCCACACCTAGCTCTGCCCCTGTAATGAAGAATTGAGCCAAATAAAAGAGATAGTGAACTCAACGATTGAGGAGGTGGAAATATGCAGAAGCATGAGAGATGGAGGTTGCCAAAGTGGAAAAAAACTCATTGAGTAGAGAGAAAGGAAAGGTAGGGGAAATAGTGGGGACTGGGGATAATAAAAAATTATAAGGAAAGGGGAAAAATACAAAGCAGGAAATTATGCAATGAAATATTGGGAAGAGTGGTGATGAAAGAATGAACACAAAGTAGAATTTAGTTTTAAAACACAAAATTTAATGGAACATTGATAGAGAAGAGTGGAGATGAAACAGCCAACACAAAGTTATTTTCAGCTAATGTCTCCTTTGACAATAAAGAGGAAAAATGAAACATCTTAAATGTTGTTGCTAGACCAGTTGAAACAGACGTATATTTTCATGCACGTTTAAAACTATAAATAATAGGAAAACAAATGTTCTTTTGTTCTTAACTCTTCATACACAAAGATGTTTTTAAAAAATTAATGGTTTAGCTTTCTTGGCCATAAAATCTTATGTGCACGTAAAAAAACATAAAGTTTTTTCATATCACAACATCCAATCATAGAAATAAATCAAGAAGACTGGGTTATTTTTCTTGTAAGAGAAATGAAATTGCTTAATTGCAAAAGAACTGGACATAAAAACAACCAATAGTCATCAAATCAAGTAATTTGTTGAGTTACTCTAAAGCCTTCAAGTCGTTAAAGATTCCAAAAAAAAATTCAGACATAATGTAGGGTCTAACATATATAACAAAGGTTGTAAATTTGAAAATATATAATCATTAGGAGAATCAAGAGCACAATTAATTAAAATGGTGGCATACAAGATCATAGATAATGGCTTTACTCGTCATGATATTATCTATTTTAAGTGAATTCTGGCGAATTGCTCAAAGAAACTCTATTGATGCACAGGCAAGGTTTAAGTTCAGCTCTTCGGCATTGATGGTCATTTTCTTCTCACTTACTACGCCTATTGGAATAGCAGTGGGCCTAGGGATATCATCTACATACAGTGAGAGTAGTGTGACCACACTCATTGTTCAAGGTTGCTTCAATGCAGCATCTGCGGGAATACTCATCTACATGGCTTTAGTTGATCTCCTCGCTGCCGATTTTTCCACCCCTATGATGCAGAGCAGCATCAAGCTTCAGATCATCACCAACATCTTCCTCCTCCTTGGCGTTGGCCTCATGTCTCTCATTGCTAAATGGAACTGAAAGGAGGGCCAATGAAAGGGAAACCAGATGTCACTGCTGATGGTGTCTTTTAGCCGTAATGACCAGTTGTGCTTTGAAATTAGCCACATTGTTTTTCTCCAAGTCACATTTGTGTTGTTTGTTTGTTCTTTCTGGTTGGGGAACACTAAAAATGGGCTCTGGTTTTCACAATTGCAAGAGTTAATCAAATGGTCCTACAAAGATACCTGTGATTTTATTCTTCAAGAGTTGAGTTTCCCACTTTGGTCTTTATGGAGTCTCTTTTGGAATCATCAAGTGTTATTTTTCTTTTGGTTTTAGGTGAGTGTATTTTCAATTTGAAAATGTTCTAGTATGCAACTGCTTTTGGATTGGGTTAAGGCAATAACGTGTCTTATTTATGCTGTTTCATTCACATTGATATGTTCTTTCACTAATAAAAGACAACTTTTTTCTAATTAAATTTTGTACTATGTGATAATTAATTAATATGTGGAAGTTACATGAGCAGAATCAATGTTTCGGTTTCAGCCACAATGGTCTACCTAGTAATTAGGTGAACCCTACAACAATGAACTTATTCTTGATAGATAGACAAATGCTTGGTATTGACTGCCACATTCACAAAATGAATAAACAAAGAGACCATTCTCACATGTGCCTACAGAAAATAAGACAATTGGCCAAATTTTTTTATGCTCATAAGTTTTTTGCTGTCATGGTCTGCGTTTTTTATTCACAACCACAACAATCTTAGCAAAAGCATGATGATGACAATGATAAAAACATGGAATTGGATCTAGATTAAGAATTTGGAACCAAACAAAGATATGGATCTAGGCTTTCGATCTTGAGTGTGAATCAGATCTGAATTGGATTGAAGGCACAAATTGGGAACAAATGAGTCCATGATTGAGATTTGGATCAAGAGCTCTGCTTTCGATATCGAGCTGGGATTTGAATCCAGGTTTAGATCTGGGGATTTGTTTTAGGCTTCTATATGAGTTTTTGAATTGGTATCCCAGTTTGAATTATAGAATAACTCAAAATTGAGATTGGGCTTTGTATCCAAAGTCTAAAGTTAGATCTAAATAAGTCTCATATATCATTGATAGTCAAATAAAAGAAGAAATTGACCATACTTAAGAGAAATTGAAGTGTTTAAAGCAAAAAATACATGAAGGCAATCATAAAATTATCACATTGGTTCGATTATAGATGCCCCTCTTTGCCGCTAAAACGGTGTAACCTTTGCTTAGTGGCAAAAATAAGCACCCTAAAGTTTGATCCAAAAATTTAAAATGTTGGAATCACATTTCAGATTTAACCTTTATCTAAATGGGTTGTTTGAACTTATGTTGTAGGTTTAACCCCTTACCTACACGGGTTTGTCGAAATTAAATGCAAGTTTAACCCCCACTAAATGGGTTGCATTGGTTTGCATTGTATGTGTAACTTCTTACTTACGTGGGTTGCTTTTTTTTTTCATAATTTCATATTCTATCTATTTTTTGAGTTGGTTGCTCGAAAACAAGTGGCAATGTCAGGAAAGACTCGAATACCTTTGTTGAAGCTGGGAATAAGACCCTATTGCTCCTACAATGGTTTTGACATGAAAACTTCCTATTTGCTCTTACATTGGTTTTGACATGAAAACTTCCTATCACCTCAAGTGTTTTATGGTAAAGTTTTTGTTTTCACCAAAGGCTAGATTTTGAACTTGCTTAGTAAAATTCTCCAAGCTAACGCTTGGGTTGAGCTTGCTTTGAAAAGACCTTGGCCAAATAGCCAAGTTGCACTCGCTTCATAACATTCCTTTATCTACTGACATGGTTGAGCTAGCTTTAGAATGCCTCGGACCTAGCGGCTGAGTTGCACTTGGCCAAATCTAAGGGTGGGTATCGGGCAGGCCGGGCCGGCCAGCCCGGGTCTCGTTCCGGGCCCGGCCCATTTAAATTTAAAAAATATTATTTAATTATAAAATAATATTTTTTAATATAAAATATATTTATTAAGAATAAAAAAATATTATTAAAACAAAAAAATTAAAAAATATATATTTTTTTTAACTTACCAGGTCAGGCCAGGCCGACCCGGTGGCGGCCCGGCCCGGTGCCCAGCCTTAGCCAAATCCTCAGGTTAACAACTAAGTTGATTTGATTGGGATATGACCCTTTTCTTTATGGACAATGATGATTTAAATGATTTGTTAGAATAATTCTTGTGAAAAAAATGTCAGAAAAGTAATTTAGAAAATACCTCAAAATATTAAAAAGATGTCCCACTGTTAGCAATTGTCATGATTAATAAGAGACAGGATCTGATTCAAAACAAAATTCTCCAATGTACTAGAAAGGTAAATGATTGATGTCTTGGGTTGGGAATATGGTGAAGAAAATAATGGAAAATGCTCTTGTAAAAATATGATGTTGACAAAATGATATAAAAAAAATTATATATTTTTCAATAATAAGAAAATGTGGGTGCAATGTAATATCATGTGGGTGAACTTAGGTATAAAAAAATTTTGGATTTGTCTTTAGTGACAAGCAATTGGAACAAAAGCTTGTAGAAAGAATCTTGTTATAAGAATATGATTGGTATTTAGCGATTTTCATAGCAAGACATCAAACTGATAGCATTTTGATGACAATATAAGAAAACAGAGAAAAGTGTGAGCAATCTATCACTTGTGAAGAATCTTGAGTTTGGAGAGGATTAAAGCTCTGGCGTAGTAGAAGGTACATAATAAACACATTATATTTGATTTATGAAGACCTAGACTCAATATAGGTGAATTAATAATTTACAATCACATGCTCGTTAATTGATAATATACTAAAGTAGAGAAAAAGTTGATAATCAATTTGGAATAAATGATGACCCAATAAAGTCATGAAAGTAGTAAAATGTGAAGAAAGACACACTATGGGTGTTCAAGCTAACAGTTATGAGACTAAGTATAAAGGAGGATCATACAAAAATGCATGAACTAAGTTAAACAAAGTTGGTAATTGAACCAACAAATGGGTATCATGTTCAAGAAATAGAAAGTTGGACAAATGAATAAATGAGATATTTACAAAGTAGGATAAAATATAGATTTTGAAGCAATTCTAAAAAGAAAAATTGGACTTGCCAAATCATAGATGATGTGGTAATGTTGAAGATTACAAAATGATGATCAAACAAGATATTGATTTAAATAAAGAAGATGAAATATAAAATTACTAAATTGATCAAGGAGTGTATGAAAGACATACATGTATTCATTATACAATGATAAACATCTAGCACTTTCTAAACTCACATACATTTATCATGCATATATTTAGAAAAAGAACTTAGAACCCTAATTGAGTTTGGTTTGATCAGTTATGATTGTTTCATATAAGATATGTCAATATACCTTAGCCAAGAGGCTTAGTACAAGCATAGACTCATCCATTAAGCAACTAAAAGCCAGGTTTCTCATTTTTCTTCGGTCACTGTCAATATACTACAAATTATTAGTCATGGTACTAAAGAGAGACTTTTCTGTCCAAGGTGTCATCTAATTGTAAGACTTAGTAGTTTGCAGTTTGCTACCGCCTAAGACCAAGCCCAACAACATGATAACTAGAACAAACAGGTATAAGAAGCTTTGAAATATGAGCAAACATGCAAAATCGTTTGTCCCTAATGTAATGGTACATAAGACAGTGATTAAGATAAAAATAAAGTTACATAATGTCTTCAATCAAGCCTTAAATTGATGATGTTTATATTTAAATTCTAAGTCTAAGTGAAGATAATTAAGTATCCTCAATTACTCCTAGATGCAAAAAAACATATAAAATCAAATCGTAAGCTATGCTTAGAGATATATATAATGGAACGCCAACTAGATTTAGGCCATGAAGATAAGTGCATGATTAGTGTTGGCATTAAAGTTAATACTTAAAATTTAAAATATTCAAATAAAATGGCTAGTTAGATAATGATGGGTCCTATCACGGTCGCCATCTGTTTGCATCACCAAAATTTATTTTGGTTTTGGAGAGCTTCAGAAAAAAGAGATTTTATTTTGAAATGAAAGAGAAAGGAACTCGCCCGTCAGTATGAGGTCCATTTCCAATGCATTTATTGGGGGTAACCTGACCAAGAACTAACCTATTGTTTTGCACATTCTGATACTTGAAATGTTATCGAAAATCCTATATGCATGTATGCTCAAGTCTAAATATTTTATTTAAATATTAAGACAAATTTTGAAATGATTAAAATATGGTTTGGTATTAAAAGAATAGTGCCCTCAAGTCTAGAACTGTGGTTTTGAAGAAATATGATTAGAAAACATACTTGTAAATTACTCATTCTTTAAAACATGACTTCAACTTGTCATGTTTTGAAAAAACAAGTTTTTCAAGTTTTTCAAGTTTTGTTTGAAAGATGAGATATCAAAATAGATGGACAACGACCATAGTTATTACTTACCATAGGGCCAAAGTGAGAGACTTTACAATATTGCAAATATCCAAAAAATATGTTGAAAAGAGTGAATATTTGATATTTAAAACAAAAAAATATTATAATTTGAAGGGGTGTTTCCCTTGAATCTTAAGTTTCAATATTATGCCTTAATTTGATTATCACCTCATTAGGGTTTGATTTTGCCTTACTTAAGTTTCTTAGAAATGTGCTTATAAGCATTCATGAATCCCATAAGTGATGTGTATGCATGATTACATAAATTCTTTATGCATAACAAAAAAAAAAAATCATTACTACCATAACATACATTTATGGATCAATGGAAAAGAAAAATTTTATGAAATTAATAGAGCGAGATTTCATCTAGCGAGTCACTCAAGGATATATTTGAAAATATATGTATGCCAATGGAATGCTAGAAAGAAGTGAATGATTAAAAAAAATATGAAAGATGGAATTGTAATTTAAAATTTTGAAAATAACATGTCAATGAAAATGAACATGTACATCAAGTGTGTTTGGGTGTTTCCCAAGTTGAACATGTCTCAACCTCAAAATGATAAAAAAAATAAAAAAAACTCACCTCAAATCCTCACATCGTAATACATATCTACAAACAATTAAATTAAGCCATCGAAATAGCAAATTAGATAAAGCAATGAAAATATAGATATATACAATCAGTGAACAAAAATAGATAGAAAAAAATTAAAAGAGAGAAAGAGAAAAATGAAAATACATAAAAGGAAATATATTATAAGAGAGGGAGAGAAAGAGAGAGGCATTTGCAAGAATAAAAATTAAATGAGAGAGGAATGATATGAAGAATAAAAAGAGAACAATTAAAATGAGAAATTAAAATGAGAGGAATATAAGTTAAAATGATAGAGGAAAATTAATAATGAGAGAAAAAACACTAAAATGAAAAAAAGATAAGTAAAGAATGAGAGAAAAGAAGTTAAAATGAAAGAGAGAAAAATTAAAATGAGATAAACTAGTTAAAAGAAATAATGAAACTAGTTAAAATGATAAAAAGATAAGTTAAAATGAGAAGGAAAAAGATCTTAAGGAAAGTGTTTTCCTTGGCCTTGCTCCCAAAGCTTCAAATAGAATCCTTAGCTTCGAGGGGACTCTAGACCTTTGTTGGTTTATTATGAAGAAAAGGGATAAGAAAATGGTAGATTAAAAAGTTATAAATACCTTAAAAAGAAGATTTGGTGTAGAGGAGGCTTCTTAGTTCACGAACTCCTTAATGATGGCTTGAACAGGTTGGTGACGCTCCCCAAAAGTCCATCACAACTAACTCGGAGGTCTCCTCTTGTTGAAAATGATGGTTTGGAGTTGAAAATGAAAAAGGACAAACAAGAAAAAATTAACAAGAAAAAGAAGATGAGAAGAAGAAATCTAGAAGAGCAGAGAGACGACCCAAAAGCTTGAAAAGATGATAGATTTTTCAAGTAAAATGTGGAAAATGAGGAGGTATTTATAGGGGAAGGAGGGTCAAGGACATTGTAGTTTTTTTTTCAAAATGACATTAGTCTTTAATTAATCACTATTAAGTTTAAAATATCTTAAAAACACTAAAATGGTCAAATATATCAAAAAATGGGTTGACTAGAGGGTGACCGGGCCAAGGGGCACGCTACTTACCCAAGGCTCGCCTAGCCTAGGCCTAGTCCACTGCCAGACCTAAACATTCTGACTTGGCCTGCCACAGGCCTATTCTGGCCTGTGCTGGCTGGATGTATGCTGGGCCTTGCAAGCTGCAGGAGTAGCCTGGCCAAGGCCAGAATTGGCTGCGCTAGGCCTGGATTGACCAGCCAGGCCTGGAATTGGCTGGCCAGGACCGTACCTGACTGCGACAAGCATGCCTGGGCCGTGCCTAGCCGCGATAGGCATTCCTGGGCCGTGCCTGGCCATGCCAGGTCGAGCCAAGGATGTTGCTGGCCGTGCCATGGCAGTACCTGGCTGCGCCTGGCCACGTAGACCAGGCCAGCTAGGGTCAAGATTGGTCAGGCCAGCCAGGGTCAAGATTGGCTAGACCAAGGCCACGCCTAGCTGTGCCAGGTACGGTTAGACCAGTTGTTGGTTAGCCTGCCACTTTGATTGTGGGCCCCACAAAGGGTATTTTGTTATTTTTGATGGGAAAGTTATTTAAAAAAAAAAAAAAAATTTTGAGAAAACCAAGGCATTTTGAGAAACTCAATGATACTTTGAAAAAATCAATGGTATTTTGGAATTCATGAATTAGAAATTATTGGTATTTTGAAAACGATCTCAATGTCTCAATACTTGTGCTGGGAATGATCAGTTACTTGTATTCAGATCTGAAAATGGATCTAGCTGTCAGATTTGAAACTGGATCTGGATCAAGAGCTTAGTATGGACAAAAAATGATATATTTGGATTTGGGGTTCTAATTTGTATCTAAAATTCATATTTGGTTCTGAATCTTAGATTTAGATCTAGATTGAGGAAAAAACATGGGATTGGATCTAAATTCGGATCTAGATTAAGAATTTGGAACCAAACAAAGATAAGTATGGATCTATAATTTGGATCTTGGGTTTGGATCGTTTCAAATCCGATTGAAGGCACACATTGGGATCAAATGAGTCCATAATTGGGATTTGGATCAAGGGCTCTGTTTTGGATATGGAGCTAGTCTTTCGATCTAGATTTAGATCTAGGGATTTGTTCGAACCTTCTATATTAGTTTTTGAACTAGATCGCAGTTTGAATTATAGAATAAGTTTAAATTGAGATAAGGCTTTGTGCCCAAAGTGTAAAATTAGATCCAAATTAGTCTCAAATATCATTGATAGTCAAACAAAAGAAAAATTGACCATAAGTAAGAGAAATTGAAGTGTCGAAGCTGAAAATTCTAGAAGGTTGTTGTAAAACTATCACAAAATATTCAAAAAAGTGTTTAATATAAAATTTTGAAAATTTTTGGGTTAATTACTACCTCATACGGTGGCGTTAGAACCAACTGCTGCTTTCAAAAATATAAATGCATTTCTTACTATCTGTCTTGTAAAAAAATCTCTAATACTTGAGAAACCTCTAGTGCTTTTTTATTTGAAGACTTAGAGTTTTTCTCTACATCTCTCTCTATTTCTCTGATCTTGTCTTCTTCTTCTTCTTCAACTTTAGGAGCAAGCTTCTTCAACTTCCACTCTTTAAGGGAGCACGAAGGAGGCCTCTCAGAGAGACATCCTTAATACCTTGGAGTTTCATTCGAGGAAGCTTTCAAATCATCTAGAGAATGACACTTATTTTCTAAAATCACTTTAATTAGTGATATGTAGTCATCCTCTCACAATTATTTTCATCTCCATTCGTCATCTTCCTATCGCCATGTAAAATAGCTCTAAAGATCTCCCACCTGAATTCAAGAGCTATTTTTTAGTGCACCGAGGGTACCAGCAAGGCGAAATAAATTTCTCTATTTATTTTTTAATATGCTTATTTCATTTCTTTGTTCACTGAATGTGTACATTATTCATATTTGAGATGATGTTCATGCATAGTAGACTGTTTAATCGTATGCGAATGAATAGTAAAAATGAGTGCTTGGGTTGGGATTTCTTTGTTATTTTTTAAGGTTGGGATTTATCCATCGCCAGAAAACCCCCTAACGAATGTGTGCATATATGTTAAAATAAATCTTCATGACATTTTTACATGTAGCATTTCTCTTAATCACCTGACTAGGGATCCTAATGAGATTTTTCTTATGTCATTATCTTTCCATTTCATGTGCATTTGATGTTCTTCCATGTCTAATGGTTGGAGAAATAAATTTTCTTTTAATAGACGAAATGATTATTATCTTATGTTTATATCAACATATTTGAAATCATATTTTCAAAATAATTTCCAAAGTAAGAACCTTTTTCAATGAGGCCTTGAAGACTTACTCTTGCATGAGCCCAAGTTTCTCTCCTGCCTATATAGAAAAATCAAAGTCAGATATGCTTCAATTTATCTCTTGATTTTAATTTTTATAAATGTATATGCATACATATATGTTACATATGTTCACATGCACATGAATACTTATCTTTATCTTAGTGTCTCTATGATTTACCATATTTTTTTATAGATTTTTATATACATATAAATAAATATATATGTGTATTCCACTTTCTCTCTCCAAAATCACTTTCTCTTCTAGTTAATACATTTTCTTTTTACAAACATTCATATATATATATATATATATATATATATATATATATATATATATATATATATATATATATATATATATATATATATATATATATATATATATATATATATATATATATATATATATAATCTTCTTCTCTCTCTCTCTCTTTCTCTTAGATTTGAGATCTTCCTTTTATAAATTTTTACATACGTATATATACAAATATATACACAAACACACACACATCTCTCTCTCTTTAAATTTTTTCTTTCTTTTCAAAATCTCATTCTCTTTCTTTTTATTCCTCTTGGCTTAAAACTTTTTCTTTTTTTTCTTTCATTCTTTCGAATATCTCTTTTTAAAAATTTAAAATTTTCATTTTCATTCATTGACTTCACTAAAGCCAAGATTCATGTAATGACCTAATATTGGAATCATACTCGATGGTTTACAACTCCATTTTACTTTCAAATTTTTTTTTCTCTTCATAAAAATATTTAGGACAATTATGTAGACAAATCTAGATGTATGTGATGATAAAGATATCATTAGATAAATGATATGATATGAATGAATAATTTGCTTTCAATAATATATAATCGATGCATTCATATTCACATATGAAATTCATGAATGACCACAAGCACATCTCAAAGTGAATTTAAACATGATGAGAAGAAACTTTATCTAGGTAGTAGCTGAATTAAAGCAAAATCTTAAAAATACTTAAGTTTTTAAGAGAACACTAAATCGATTTTAAAAAAAAATCTTCAAAATGCCCATATTATCTTGCAAAGGTCTCCAAATAATATTAACAAAAGTTTCTTAATTCAAAAATCTCTTAAATAAAAATGGTTTATACTTTCAAATGATCTTTCAAAATTTTCTCATCCAAAAGTTTAAAACATTAAACCTTCAACATTATTTCCATGCATTACACCACATTTAGAATAGAGAAGATGTTTAAGTAAAAAATGAAATGCATCAATAATAATTATAACCCTTAAACTGGCTACCCTCGATAAAGGCACCAAGAATGGCTAATACTCATACCGACGAGCGAGTCTCTTTCTTTCTCATTTTAAAAATAAAACTTTATATTTCTGAAACATATACAAAAAAACCATAATAAATTTTAAGATGCAAACACTATGTTGTATGGACACAAATACAGTGTTAGTGCTAGACACAAGTATGACTGGTAGACACAGTGAGCTCCAAAAAAATTGACACTTGGGGATAGCTTTTCATTTTCTTGATAGCTAGAAGTTACCCCAAAAATATGAAAAGCTAGAGAGATTTGTATTGTCCATTTCCGTATGGCTGGATTCCATTCTACAGCCCAAGGACTTGGAGCACATAAAGTAGAGAACTAGAAATAGGTTCACTATTACTATCAATACCTAGTGGAGGGTCTCTTAATACCTTTTTTTTTCTTCTCATCAGGGTTATTTCACAAAGACGGGGAACAAGCACACTTAGAGAGCATAGTACAATGAAGGGTTGCATGTTGAGTTCAGGAAAGATTGAATTGCTCATATATATATATATATATATATATATATATATATATATATATATATATATATATATATATATATATATATATTACAAAAAAAATAGTAAATTATGCAAGCAAAACTGAATTATGTTAATTTGAAACATATAAAGTGCATACATGATTCTTGATTACTTACAAAATTACACCCAAAAAAATCCTTAAGGTGTATCTGTCATTCTTTTGTCTAAACAAGATGCAAACAACCGAGCAACAAGCTATATTCTTTTTCTCCAAAAACTATGAAAGCTAAATGCCCAAAGTTCAAAGTAAAAGTTAAAAGCAAAAAACAACTAAAAATAGATAAAATGGACATATCTGATATCATTGTAAGTCTACATCAGTCTTGAATCTTCGTTCAATCTTCAATCTTCACTTATATCATCTTCAAAAATTAATGATTAATCCAATCAGGCTCATTCATCATGCTTGCTTCTTCCAAGTTCTAAGCACATCACTCCATCAATTGTTAGTGCATCACTAAGTGTGATTAGTTTCTTAAGCCACAAGGATGAAAACCAAGATGGGCAAGGGCTGCCTCCCGTATTGCGATTGCATGACAGTTAGAAATAATTCTATGCAATATCTTCTTCATTCTATGCACTATTACTTTAGTGCTAAATTTGAAAATGTTATTTTCTACAGCAGTGGGATGAAATCAGTTATATGTCTACTTTTCTTGGGACCAAATGAATATGGTTTCTACCAGTTTTGCTCACCAATTTTCCTATCAGGAAAAAGATCTTTGAAAGTAATTTGAGTCTAAAGGCACCACAACGTCCCAACAATGCTGATAGAGAGTGTTAGGGAACCCATCTGACCCTAGAGAGCTATCAGATTTGGTCCCAAAACTGCTAAATCGAAACCGTGTGTAAAATGTTTGCCTTTTTATCTTTAGACACACTCAAGTTTCCATAACTCAGCTGGAATCTGAACTGATGAAAAATCTTTAGCAAAAAAATAACTTATAATGTTGGGTGCATGCTTTAAAGACATCCACGGGGTCCTCAAATGTCTCTTCCTTTATGCTAATGCGTTTAATAGTCTTCTTTCTAGTTCTACCTTCTGCATATTTCTATCTCCCTCTTTTAACCAAGTCAGTACCCTTGTATTCTGCATCCATAGAACTTCCTCCACCTTTAAAGCTAGAACCAACTCACCCCGAATCTACTGCTCCCTAAAAAGCCATGTTGCAACACCAAAGCTAGGAATGACTTGGAGCTTCTCACGCTGCTTAGAAATCTCAAACCAATAAATTCACTCTGCCATCAATACATTGATTCGAAGGGCTCAAAAACATCTAACTATCAAGTTTAATCAATAATATGATCATTGGGCACCCGCCATAGTTATCAATCCATAGTCTAGCAATTGCCTTTTTACTTTTTAGCTGAAGATTCAAATGCTTAAATAAACAGAAAATATCCCTGCCAGCCCTAATCGATCTATTGCCGTCAAACTTGAAAACCAAAACCGCATGATCAGATGAAGCCCTCGGAATAACAGTCAAATTATTGGTCCCAAACATATGTTCAAGTCACACTTTATTAAATAATGCACCTCGCAGTTCTATCGCTCACTAGACTTTCAAAGCTTCAATAGTTAGTGTAGTCCAAGTAAACTATCCATTAAGATTGCTAATCTCATAAAGACAACCATAACTGATGAATGTATTAAAAGCTAGGTGGGATGATGGGATTGTAGCCCTACCCAACTTTTCTGAAATATCTCTTGTTGAGTTAAAATCCTCTTCCTCCACAGTGGGCACCTGCTTGTTGGCGAGGACCACACCTTTCATGACCAATTGACCCTTATGAATTCAAAAATCTGTATGAAAATATGCTCCAAAAGATCAAGCATATGAGTCCCATTAGCTGTGTCAAATGAGAAATCAATCTAAAAACTAAAACGTCAACTAATCATATTACATCGCCATGCCTCCATCCCACTTGAGGATTAGAGCCAACCTCATAATCATGTAATTTGTAGGAGAATTAACAAAAATTATTCTTAAGTCAACGTACAATCACACAAGGAAAAAAAAATCTATGGTTTTTGAACAGCAACTAGATCTAATCAATCACACATAAAAGCAGCATTTATTAACCCCCTAATCTTTCAACTATAGACATAAATAACGTCTCGGATTTTTAAACGGCAATGTTTTCCTCCGGCATAATAAGGTGAGCATGAAAAAAACCGAGAAAAAACAGGAAAAATATGGTAAATTTTATAAAACTAAAAATGAGGGGAAAATAAAATAATTGAGAAACTAATAACTCAAACATCAAAAGATAAGTAGATTTGCCACAAATAAAAAATAGAAAACGAAAAAAATTGTTTGGCATTAAAAAAAGCTGCAAAAAATGAAAATACTGAAAAAAAAACTAAAAAAAGTTAAAAAAAATGCGTTAAAAACGATTTTTTTTCGTTTTTAATGTTTTTTTCAAACATTTTTTTTTAGTTTTGAACTGCTAGTTAATTTATCAAAATTTTTCAAGTTTTTTTTTTTGAAAAAAAATGCACTTTCTGTGACTATGCTTCCAACTAACGTTCATATGGGAGAAAGATGAAAAAACAACCTGTCCAGGAATCCCTAGCAAGCAGCCATCATCTAGACTAGGGTCAACCTGCATTTTGATCCATGTTTCCCCACGTGGATGCTAAACCTTGTTTTGCCCCTTGCAGCATCATTCCATTTAAATGGATTGTGCTGTCAGCAAGTAACAACTCTTTCCATGACTCGTTCCCTCAACATCCACAATAGTGAAACTCTTCATGTCCATGGCCGGGATCTGCTGGGGAGATGATCCATCAAAAACTTTGTCCTATTCAACATCCAACAAGCCAAATCTATTAATTAAAACCTGATTAACTTAAACACCCTTCTTGGTCCTAGGTTCCCATTGATCGTCTATTTTTTTGACTTTCTGTTCCCCAATCACAGAGGGCTGATTCTTAAATGCAGCAGAAATATGTGAAGTAGAGCCACTAACTCATAGAAACAAATCTTACCCTTATATTTAAAATTTTGCTCAAGAACAACATCTGCACCAACAATACAAACAAACCTGATAGGAACAAAATCTAAGAAAGAGCACAGAAACTAAAATACATGCATAACTGTACCTCGCACGAGATTCATGAAAAAATCTACATCCAACAGAATGACTATGGAAGTTTCATAGACAACTATGAAAGCCTTGTCCAGGTGGGGACATGTGATCTCCCTTCGATCTTCATTGGCATTGCAGTATGCCGGCAGCTAGCCACTAGGTATTGCCCACCAATCCTCTGTCGACCTCTTGAAGCACAGCCTCTATATCTTAATATCAAAAAAGCCAAACAAGAAACATGCCATGAGGGAGGATCGTGAAGCTTACATATGCCTCATCTAATTCTATTAATTTCTCAAATCCCTAAACACCACCGAAAAATCTAGATTGGGTCGAGGACCTCCTCCTAAAAGGGATGCAATAACCAACCACCTAAAGGCCTGTTTGGTAGGAGGGAAAGGAAAGAAAAGGGAGGAATTGAGCAATCCTTCCTTTGTTTGGTTAACTAATTAGAAATGAAGGAAAGGGAAGGAAAGGGGCAAAGCGTGTTTGGTTGTGAGGAGAGAGAAAGGAAAGGAAAGAAAAGGGAGGGATTGTATAATGTAAATTGCTTCCCACCCAAATCTGATGGATTGGGAAGGAAAGGAAAGAAACGAAAGTAGAAGAGTCTTTTTATTCCCACACTACCTCTTTTTTCCTTTCCCTCCTTTCTAAATCAATGTGTTATTTAGTCTTTCTTTTCTTTTCCTTTCATTTTTATCCAAACAAACTTTTTAATCAACTCTTTCTTTTCCTTTTCATTCCATTCATTTCCCTTCTCTTTCCTTTTCCTCTCTTTCCATCCCTTCATTTCCCTCCCTTTCCCTCCAACCAAACAAAGCGTAAAGGAAAGCATCATTTTTTTTTCCTGACAGTGTCTTCCGACCATTCAAGTCTTGAATCACCAGATCAGGGATTTCATCCACCTCCTCCCCCTCCCGATCATCCTGAAGCCATTATAAGTGTGAAACTAAGGTATTTGATTTATCAAGTCAATAAACAGAGCAAAAGAAATATAGTGGTTTATTTTTTGTTGTTTGATTGGAGTATGATGTTAGTGTGTGCACATTACTTATGTATGAACTCGCAAGTGTTGACTCAACATTGGCACAAGATAGAGATTTGTTGAATAAATTACTGAAGCAACTTCAACTATGGTTGTTCTTGTTCTTCATTGTAGAGTAGTTACTACTTGTGTTGGCGGTAATTTTTTAATAAATACACTACAACAAAACCTTTAACATGCTTCAACGGCGCCCAAACCCTATGTCTATAGCCTATTTCATATATATGACACAATAAAATGGGGGAATCAATCCAAGTATCTTCCAATTTTATTGTGTTATATAATATCTCATTTATGGTATCTCAAAGGCACTATTCATCATGGATTTGAAATATCCACATGTTACTCCTTTCTTTTATTTGAATATTTGGGTGCAGCTTGAGCACGGTGCCCTAATGATAGAATGTCCACTAACGGATATGTTATAGTGATTGAAAAAAATATCATATAATGGAAATCCATGAAGCAACAAAAATTTGCTAAATCAAACAAGCATGGAGGCAAATGCATTATCAGTAGTCTTGTCAACTCAGTCTTCCATGCACGCAGCAAGCACAGAAAAATCACTTTGTGAGAGAGAAGGTAGCCAGAAATCAACTTGAGATCAAACACACCCAATCAAAAAAAACTATGTGGTGATATATTTACAAAACATTACGCTTGCTAGGACTAAGATTGTGTTCTCTTAGATAATGTTTGAGTGCATGGTATTAATACCCGAGCATTAGAACGTTCAGTATCTAATAGCTGGTGGCTTTCAGGTGGACCCAAAGCTATAGGTCCCATGTACGCCATCTTATGTGCTGACAAATTTTTGTTCCTGATTTTTTGGTTTCATGTTTGTTTATGCATGGAACTAATCTTCCACCTATTTATAACATGCAATATTTTGTAAATGGACATGAGCTTCAGCCTTCAAGCCCTCTTTCTTATCATCTCTGACGGCCTCGTCATTGCCATTGCCATTCTGCTCCCCCCATTTGCTTTTTTCATGAAGAGGAGCAAGAGGTTGTAGAAGTTAACCCTGCGGCTACTAATACAATTTTTCTTGATTGCAGTTGGTGGTGTCACAGTATTTCAAGTACTCTTGTTGATGGGCATCACGAAATTTCCCATGTTATTGCCTTAAATCATAGTCACAAATAACGTGTCGGAATTTTGAACGGCGAAGTTTTTCTTAAGTATAATACGACGAACTTGAAAAAAAAGAAAAAAACATGGTAAAATTTTTAAAATTAAAAAAAAAACTAAAAATGAGGGAAAATAAAATAAATGAGAAACTAATAACACAAACATCAACAGATAAGTAAATTTCCAACAAATAAAAAATAATAAAAAACCGTTTGGCATTAAAAAAATGAAAAATGTGAAAAAAATTGAAAAAAACATGTTTTTTAACACATTTTTTTCGTTTTTAATGTTTTTTTCAAACACACACTTTTTTAAATTTTAAACGTAATTTAATTTATCACGTTATTTTCACTTTTTTTCCTAAAAAATATGCATTTTTGTGACTAATTTTGAGTACTTATCTTAGAAGGATTCTCTAAGCATAGAGAAGTGGACGATGATGAAGGTGGAGGCCAATGATTCACCCACCTCTCTCTCTCTCTCTCTCTCTCTCTATATATATATATATATATATATATATATATATATATATATATATATATATATAATATATTCTTAAGTGTTTTCTGGATTTTCTTTAATTTTACAGCTGCCATTGCTGTGGCTAAAAAGGAGAAATGGCGCAGGGACATGGCTTGGAGACGAGTAAGAGATTTTTTTTCCTTTTCCCAAATTGAGATATGGAGTCCCATTATTTCACTGGTTATAGGTGGTGAAGAAATGGCACTTCTTGCTAGCAGGTCTCTCTCTCCCTCTCTCTCTCTCTCTCTCTCCCCTGTATGAGCATGGTGGCCTTGAGGGCAATTTTTTGGGTGGGTCAACCTTTATTCTACATTCTGGATGAAAAGGCTTGTTGAACACGATTTCTACATATTCAGGGAAGTCCATAATAGGCAAAACATCAACAGTGTTGTGCATAATGCATAGTGTGACCCATGAAAATGGTGCCACAGTGTCTACTTGCATTTGTTTTTTCTAGACAAAGNGTGAGCTGTGGAGGCAGACTTCATATTTCTCTTTCAGTGTTATTATCATGCTTTCCAATACTGGCAAGGCAAGGATCCAGACTAACAATTCTAGATCTCCTCAGATTTTTTCTAGATCCATCTTTTTACGAATCTTCAGCAGCTTTTTTTTTTTTTTGCATGTCTTGGTTATCGGTTGACGATGATCATGATGTACGATGTATAGTTTATTTTTTTTTCAAAATAATATCAATGTATAAGGTTTGGAAGCAGACCAACTCTTGAGTTTGCGAGTGCATTTTTTTTTAGCCAACGTGTTAATAATAACAATCGACCTTCTTGACCGTATAATCAGATGTTTTCTTCTTCTTGGTCTTCATGCCGATGCGTTCATTTGTCTCATATTGTTTTCAACAGGCATGCAAATGCAAATGGATCTGACAAGATAAGCATTTTAGGTTTTCAGATGTCTGTTAAAGTTGAATACAAAGTGTTGTATATGCCATCTTCTGAAAGTAGTCTGATCATTTGAGCATGAAATTTTGTTTAGGCAGCTTGTGAAAATAGTAAACGTACCAATTTATTTTTTGTTCAAGAGAATGGCTCTGCATGTAAACGTCATTGTTTACCTCCCAAAAAATGATAAAAGATAATTGAGTGAGGGTGGAAACTTCGTCCATGATTTTGCACTCTTTAGCGCAAGGTGAGTGTCGGTATGTACTTTTTCTTTTTGATTTGTTTAAATACAAAACTCAAATTTAAGCAGCGTTCGGATGACACACTCAAAAATTGGTTTTATAAAAATAATTGGTTATTAAATCAGCTTTGAAAAACTGGTTTGGTGTTGAGCAATAGGACCAAAATACATTTTTTCTTTTTGTAAATAACCTGGAAGATGCCATTCCCTTTGAAAAACACTTTTTGTATCATCCAAATGGCGTTTGGAAAGCAAAATCATTTTTCACCTCTAAAAAATGGTTTTGGGACGTCATCCAAACACTCCCCTAGTTTTCTTGTCATTGAAATACCAAAAGCCTGTTTCTTCCCAGTTCTGATTAAAAAGCTAAAAACTTGTTACAATACCCAAAACCAAAAGTGCAATTCTAAAGCAGGGGAATTTATATCTCCTCCGTCTGCGTGATGTGTTTTCCCCCACTTGTTCTGTCTCTCTATCAATAGAAGGGCCTTCCATCTGACTTTAATTGTCAGAAGTAAGTTCAGTATGATAAAGCTCTCGCATCTTCAATTTTCTTTAGGTTAATGTGATAAAAGCATTTGTGAAATTTAAGGCAAGAAAATGTGCTATAGTTGCTATTGGGTTCCTTGGCTGCTAAAACCTATCATGTTTCTGTCGCAGTGGGCCCTTTGTAAGGCGTTGTAATAAGTATTATTCTAATGTACCGTCGTAGTTTGATTTAGAGCAAGATTACATGACGTATAGTCAAAGCTTAGAATATGAGGCGACTGGTGATCAGCTCATTATAGCCTCATAACGTTCGCGATTCGTGAAGCGCTTCTATTTGATATTTCTTCTCCTTGAGAATTGATTTTAATGAATGTTAATTGGTTAGATATTATGCTCTGATTAGTTGGAAAAAAGTACAAAAGCGGAAGTAGTAGTGATCGAATTTGGTTTCAGATCTCGTTACCAAATCCTTGTCCTCTTTTTTGGTTTTTGGTGTCACTGGACTTACTGTCTTATTCCGCGGATAGAGGTTTTGGTTGACATACGCTGTCGTTGTGGGTTTATTCAGCTTCCTCGATTTGTTTATTGGCTTAGTGGAAAATGGCGGTTTGTTTTGGGCTCCAAACCCTTAATCATTGGTTCGTTCGGGGGCGCTGGAAGCGGTTCCCTGTTATATTGATCTGTGAATGGGCGAGACGGTGCTCATGGTGGGTTGTCTTCCTTTTTAGGAATTCTTTATGATGTCAAGGAATCCTAGTTCTAACCTTTTCGAGTTTTTCCACCTTTTTGGAGTCTTTTTACTCTGATTCGGGATTCTTGTTGTTCGTTGGCTGCTGCCAAGCTTCCATGGTTGCGTGCTTTTGGAGCAATTTTCGGCCGGCCTTGATACTGTTCTGTGTAGTTCCGACTCTCTGTCTCAAATCGTCGATTTACTTTCATCTAACCTTTTTGGGACATGGATGGAAATATATTTTAATGCTCATTGTTTTGGCTCTTTTCTATTGTTAGCTGTTCATGGGGGACAGTGCTTCCGAGTGAAGTTTCCACAATGTTGGTTGTGGTCAAGATTTTAGTTGCGCAGTTATATACAGCAATTAGCTCCGTTTTTTGTTTTTTGTTTTTTTTGACTGCTTTTTTTTTTCTTTATATCGTGGTTTTCTTTCTTGATGCTTTCGTGCCAAGTTTTGGTCTTGGTGTTAGATCGGAGAGTTTTTTCGTTTTATAATTCATTTTTATTTCATTTTTTCATAGTTAGCTTTCTATTCATCTGCGGATCCATATTTCTATTTTTAGGTGCTGCTGGAATTCCGTAAGGCTGATTCTATCGTTGAGCTTTTTCTTTGAAAATCTTCAATCATGTTCGGGCGTGCACCAAAGAAGAGTGACAACACCAGATATTATGAGATCCTTGGCGTTCCCAAAAGTGCAAGCCAGGATGAGCTTAAGAAGGCCTATAGGAAGGCTGCTATAAAGAATCACCCTGATAAAGGTGGAGACCCTGAGAAGGTGAACAAGCCCACTGAAATTATGCATCGCTAAGAAAACTTTGCATTCCGTTTGTGTCTTTGGATGAAACGAGTGCATAAACGAGAATCTCTAGGCGCTTGCATTTCTTTTTAGGCAAATGTTATAGCTGTTCATTTAATCTCTTGTATTTACTATTTTGTTCAGTTCAAGGAGTTGGCTCAGGCATATGAAGTCCTCAGTGATTCTGAGAAGAGGGAAATCTACGATCAGTATGGAGAAGACGCACTCAAAGAAGGAATGGGAGGAGGAGCTGGCTCTTTCCATAACCCCTTTGAAATATTTGAGTCATTCTTTGGTGGAGGCTTTGGTGGTAAGTTATTATATCTCAGGATTTTTCTTAGAAATCATGTTATTGTTCTACTACATAGGTAGAATAGGGCTGCGAACAACTTACAGTGCATTGAACAGGTGGTAGTTCAAGAGGAAGGAGGCAAAAACGTGGTGAAGACGTTGTGCACACTTTGAAGGTCAAACGAATTAGTTCACCCAAGCTTGGAGTTTCACAGAAAAAAGCACCATTACAAGTTCATTTGTATAAATCAATTAAGGATGAATGTAGACAATCTAAATAGATCATGACTTTTCTGCAATATTTTGTGACCCCCTTCGTCTTTGTAGAGCTTTGAAAAGAAATTGAAAGTCAAAATGTCATACATCTCCTCAGCATCAGGATTCATCACTATAAGATTTGATTTTAAGTCCTGCAGTTGTTCAATTTTTCATAACCTTGTCTTTAATGTTCTATGTAATCCAGCAGCAGTGTTTCATAGTTCACACGCCCCAAACTTCATACTTGTCAGTTAAGAGTTAGAATTCACATTAGGGAAAAACAAGCGCAGTGATGCCTCATCCTACAGTATATTGATCCATTTGTCAACTTTATGTCACAGCAGATGCATCCTGAGCCTTCACTGAAGTGTGATCATATTGTCCATGTAACTTTAGGTTTCTAATCTCTTTTGCAGTAATCCTGAAGCCACGACAATGATGGCCCTTTGAGTGCAAGGTATGAAATCCCAGCATAAAATTACTAATTGCAATAAACTGAGGCCTTTTCCGACCACATGGACCTTTTTCCAATCGCTTTCTACGTTGATCAATGGATCTTTGTATCTAAGCTCCCCACTGCTCTTCTCATAGGAATAGGAGCAGGATCACAAGAGAGGGAAAAAGGATTCCATGTCCAACTCCTGAATGTTTTACGACTACCTCCCAAAAACGAGGCATGTCTGAAGAACCAACACAAGTTCACATGTTTGAGAAAACATAACAGATTTTATTGCCTGGATTACTCAAGTCTACTCATGATGTTCTACGGTCAATGGTTATTCAATTGTGATCATAAACTAACAAAACAATTGTAAATTTGAAGGCTTTACCTGGAATGTATCCTTGCCAACTGAATCATAAACAACATCTACTCCCTTTCCATCTGTTATCTTTTGAACACAGGCAACGAAGTCCTCTTTGCTGTAGATTATCACGTGATGACAGCCATCCTCAGTAGCCTGAGCTGCTTTTGCCTCACTTGATACAGTTCCAATCACAGTGGCACCAAGAGCTCTTGCCCATTGGCACAGAAGTGACCCAACTCCTCCTGCTGCAGCTTGAACAAGAACCGTCTGCCCAGGCTCTACCTGTACCACCCGCAGTTAGTTTTCCTTAATGTTATGAATTATTCCAGGTAACACATGAACAGCCAAAGATATTCTGCTTCTTTACTTTAGTACCCGTTACAGGCTGCGTGGAGCATTTTGATATTTGTAAGACCACAGGATAAATCATATGAGGTACGCTGTTCTCAATGGGACTTCATAATCTTCTGAAATTACTTAAATTTCATTGACCATGTGATTTGCTCCACTTGGTCAATGAAATGAAATTCAAGCAGCGGATAACCCATTCATTTCAGCAATTTCACTCAACTTCATCTGAACACTGACTATGTAGCCTTGAAAGCTGAATACTAGAACATAATTGACTTGCAGGACACCAGTTCATGACTAATGCCGCTGCAAGAAAATTGTCAAGTGATTGCAATTTTTTGTGACAAATCATACCTTGAAACATCTGCGGACAAGGAAATGGGCTGTCATCCCCTTCAACATGATAGATGCAGCGACCAAAGGATCAATGGCAGGAGGAACAGGAACAGCAACTTTAGCAGGAAGAATTTGTTGCTCAGTATAAGAACCTAAGGGATTACCAGCATAGGCTACCAAATCCCCAACTTTCCTACCAGTCAATCCAGGGCCAACTGCTGTCACTACTCCTACTGCCTCATGCCCTGGAAGGACAACTACCAGTGGCTTAGGATAAGTACAGAAGAGAAACATGCAGGTCTGACTTGAAAAACTCAACATGGCCACACATTCATAAATCACACTTACCAACTGAAGAAACATTTCAACAAGAATGTGGAATTGTTAGTAAAGCACTTGCAACATTAACGATTGCAGTAGAAAAGATGACAAAGCACATTTGAATGATTATTCAAACAGAGCATGAGGTTTAGTTCTTTAGGGACAAACACAGGAGAACAAGTAAACTCTCCCAAAATCATGTAACAGGATAACAGTAGCTCAGTGGCTCCTTTTCCTAAAGTATGCAGCTACACAAACTGAAGAAACAGTAATTTCACACAGGATAATTGACATGATGCGGATAGGTGGCACCAATGACAAACTCACACAATACTTTCGGAGTTTTTTGCTTTCTCCTACTTCAGTCTAGAAAATGTAAATAGCTCTATACACACCTGGAATGAAAGGCAACTCAGTTTTGTAAACTCCTTTCCTGTAATAGATGTCAATAAAGTTCACTCCAATTGCTTTATGTTTTACTCGTATCTCTCCTTCCTTGGGATCTCCTATTTCTACATCCTCCCACTTTAAGACCTACAGTGCAAAATGGAAAAGCAAGGATCAATGCTCAACTGGAAGTATGCAAACATTAAATTCCCCATGTGAAAAAGCCTATGGAAATTGAAAAGAGAAAAATGCACCTGCAAGTAGTTATTTAATTTGTAATGACATAAAGAGTCCTTTAATTCAAATATTCTTAGAGTGTCGGTCTCAGTTACAACAACTGGTTCAGATAACAGCTAAACAACTAACTTACATACATCACAGGCAGGCAGAAGTCAACATGTTTTATGAACACAAAGAACATCTTGGCATATTAAAGATTCAGATACATGTTCAAACCAGAATCTAAAATCGAACTATAGAGCAGTGCCTCTCAGCAGAAGGTGGTCAAGCTGACCCTTCTGAGAAGCACTTCGGACATTTTCATTTAAAATTGTGGTAAACATTCATGGTTATAAAACGAATCAGGCCAATGGTTGCTCATTGAAGACATCCCAAAAGACCAAGTTTTTCAATAATAGTACTACAGCACATTTGCCTGCAAGCAGGTCCTTTCTGCAGGAGCAATTTGGCCTGGATTGTTTGTTACCACAAAATACCTCCTGACCAGGCAGCCCTAGCGACATTTCTATGCCTCTACAACCTACATTGCAAATTTTACTCTGCCTGCCCTCCTTGATAAGCAGAATTAATTCAATATGGCCGGATAAAATAAAGATTCCAAGATCAAAGAGGATGACAAATCTATGTCATCTTCATATATGTACTCAGTCTAAAACTTACGTACAAAAAACATGTTTTTTCCAGAGATGGTGGTCGCTGCAAGTTTGGTTGATTGATGTGGCCCCAGAAATTTGTGATATAAAGGGTAAAATGAACATGCTAACGAGTGGACGCTTGAATTAAACAGCAGATGAACAAAATTTATATCTCTCAGGCAGCTCCAGGCATTTGCAGAACAAAAAAAGAACCAAGGGTTAAAAATCATATCGTTCTTACCTTACCGGAAGACGCTTTCAAAAGCACTTACTTATCCACATCCAAAATACCACCAAGGGCTGAACTAATACCAACCATGTCGGTGATAAATGTTTCTTGCATAACATTCAGAAAAATAAACTAATCAACTTTGCCAACGACTTTACTCCCTTTGTGTGAGTTAATGACCCTCAGCTGCCGCAGCTCTGGCTTCTCTATCTCCTGACACACATACTTGTCCAATGTAAGAAGCGAAACAACACAAAGGGAACATGGTTCAGGAAGCAAATTTCTTTCATGAACACCTTATACCGAAAACCACAGACGGATGTAAAGCTCGAAATTATTACAATTAAGTCTATTAAACTAAATAGAAACTCGTATTCCAGATTGATGATGAAATTATTCGGCGAGCAAATGAAAATGGTCTCAGGCGTGCTAAACCATTTGAGGATAAAATAACATCACGACAATATTTCCTGCCTTAAACAAACAAAAAAAGGATAGCCAACCAACAAGTCGAAATACGAACATCCATAGAGAAAAACTAGACCAACAGAATAACAATTTCAAAGGAAAAAATATTCTCGCAACTCTCTTCAACATGATAGCAGTCGTTGTATGATTGATGGAAATGACCCAATAACATCAAAAGATGCATAATCGAAAATTACCCAAAACATTGTCAATCTAACAAACCCACAAGCAAAACCAGAGATAAGAACGAGAGAGAACGTACTTCAGGCCATGGATTTTAATAGCTTTGACCATGTTTGCAAATGCTCTCGCTTGCACCACCACCAACCGAGTGGAAGCGACGGAGGAGCTGGGGCTCTTCGTGGTAATAAAATGGGTACCCCACGAGGAAAGGCGTCTTATGAAGAACACTCCTCAGCGCACCCATTTTCCTGCCTCTTAAACGTCTTAGTTCTTACTCTTTGTTAAGGTCGGCCAAGTCAAAGCCAATATTGTACCAAGGCGGCAGATGAACCTAGCTACCTGCTTTATTACCCTTCAATCCAGTTCGACGTGAGAACGAAGCGCAAGGGAAATCCCCAAATCTTCATCATAATCCTTCAACACGCAAACAAAATTTTCTATTCAAATCATTCATTCGCAAAACTTTCTTCGCAAGCAATCGATTTATTCACATGTCGATTCGTATAATTCGATAGCAAGGAAACAGTAGACAAAGGTGCATCGATCGCAGTTACCTCTCGATCGGGGTTGAAGCTCCTTCTCTCTTCTCCCTTTTCTCGTTTCGTTAGTCAAACGAGAGAGAGAGAATGAAGAGGCAAAGAGGGTTTGCGCGGTGGGCGAGCAAGCCCTTTTATCCAAACGTCCGCGCCAAACTTCCGAGTCGGAAAGCAGAAAATCAAAATTTCAAAAATATCCATCCAATTTAAGAAAAACGCAGGAAACCGCATTCCCCTTTTCCCGTTTCGCTTTGCTGCGGGATTCTTTTTAGCGGCAGTACGTCGGTTTAATAAGCTAGCGCCTAGCATTGAGGGTCGTTTTGCATTGCCCTGTTTTTGTTTTAATTGTTCGATTTTCGAATTAAAATAACAATTTGAAATATCTAAACTAATTTTAAAATTTGAAAATATAAAACCCAGCATTAACAGCACAGCTCTAAAAACTGTTGCTCGGTTGCATAAGCCGGAACCAAGCATATGCTTTAGAAGCATGGTTATTTATTAATATGATATTAACAGACTTTTTTTTTAGGGGATAAAGTTCTTCTTCTGAAAAAGTGAAAAGAATAAAAAGGCACTCGTAGTAGGAAAATTTCCAGGCCAACAAAAAGGTTTGTGACATTTTCAAGATTCACTGACTACGAATGCAAACAGGTTTCATACTTGTTGCTCAATCGAATGCCAACTTATGAATGTCTCCCATTGGATGTTGGGATTACAAAATCTTAGTTCTTCAATGTTTTGAGATCGTTTCATAAATAACAAAACGAAACAGTTATTTTGAGTAAGATCTGCATGTCCTAAACTAAACATGTTTAAAATTCCAAATGCCCATTTATTGACACTAACATCAAGTTGGAGATTTGATTTTAGTTTTCAAACAAGTTTTCTGGAAACAATTTTAATGGTAAAACACGAGGTTCTTATCATGGTTTATAGCAAAAATATGAAAATTAGACAGAAAGAGAGTATCGGGAAAAGAAAAGGTCATGATCTGTGAATTGTTAAAATATAGGTTCCTTCTCTTCTCTTCTCTGTACATATGCTAAGGCTAGTGACTTTCAAGGTAAGCAGTAAATGCGAAGACAGCAGGAATTCTTGACCAATCTCAGCCGTTGGAATGGTTTTAGATCGGACGGATGGCACGGCGCTCTCAGAAATTTCGTGGCCCTAAAACGGGCTCTTCTTTGCGGGCCCCACGTTGATGCCGACGCCTTACAGGTGCTACGACGTCAATTCCTGATTACTAAACGGCCCTCCACTTTGAGATAAAATAACGGAGGCAACATGTTCAAGGGTGGGCACTGCCACTGGGCAAGCGCCAAGAATAAGCCGTCGGTCAAAGATGGTGGACTTGCTATCTTCCCTCTCTTTCATCTTCTAGTCTTTCACTGCTTTATAAGTATAACTTGGGTTGATAGTTTGACACTCACACATTTTTCGTTTGCAAGTTACAAAAATAATATTTTTATTCAAGTATAATCATGCAAAACATGTTTATATAAGTTGAAAAATTGAAATATGATATGTTGCTTAATGATTAAACATTTAGGAGCCGTATCTAAATTGTAAAAATACCATAAACCATGTGTAACATAAACCGTTACCACTATTTGAGAGTTTTTTGGCAACAGTTTTTATATATATTATCTCGGCAACAGTTTTTATTAACGTATTTATTATGAGCGCAAATGATGAAGACGGTTATACCAAATTATGGGTCTTCTTAGATCCACGGATCTTAAATCCGACCCCGTTGCAAATACAAGCGCGGGATCGGAAAGGGGTGCGCGCGCTTTCATATCTCCCTAGCGTCGTTCGACCTCCGACGGCTACTTTTTCCTCTTCCCAGGGTCTCCGTTCACCGGCATTGTTCCTGTGGGTGATTCTTGCTCCGCTTCCCAGCGTCCGCCGCGCGTTTCAGATTTTTCTGCTTCACCCTGTCGCCTGTTCGGACGGCCGTTGGACCCACGTTCTCATTCTTTCGCCTGCGCGAACGAGATGCCCCGTTGACGATGAGGTGAAAGGCGATCACCAGTTACAATCGTTTCGCTCTGTGTCCCATGAGGAGGTGGCCCTAAAAGCGTATTGTTCCAACTTATCAATGTGAATATGTGATTAAGCCCTTACCAGAGCATGAACATCCAGAGAGATTTGTTAAATTTCAAAAAAGATAGCAATCTCATGAACATGAATGTGCATTTCCTTATTTGTATGTATACCCGATATGCATACATGTGTCAATCCAATACCCAAAAGTTTCATCCCTAATTTGGGACCAGCTGATTTTGTTGTTCCCCTGATGCTTGTATATTTCTCTTATCTTGTTCCTTCGACAGTGGTCTACTCGCTGCAAGTCTTGCCCATTTAGTTTCAACTTTCAAGTTTCAATTTCCTTTCGTAAACGCGCCATCCGGCTAATCTAGCAATTGGTTGGCTGCAATATTGCTGGTTTCTTTATGAACCACAAGTTACCTTGTGTATTCTCCTGCAGGAGATGCTTAATACTATTACACTTTTAAGATTTAATTTGTCTCATATGAACTATTCGTGTTTTTGTTATACCACCATAACTTCAACGTACTTTGCTAGAAAGTATCATATTTAAGTTTGGAGAAAAATTTAAATGCAGCTAATCCCAAACTTAGTATAAGATTTTCATGCTAAATCAACCAACATCTGAACTACATCTAAGCGATTCAGACAGTTTTATCGCTTAAACATCACAACTCAAGTAGGCAAGGTCAGATTGTTTTGAAGTAATCACGGATAGCTTCTAATGTCTAATGCAATTTCATTCGTCCGCTTCCTCACCGATATTTTCGATGAAACCGATAAACCTTCTTGAAACGGAACCCCACGTCATTCGTCAAGCGAGTATCTCTGAAAATTTCCTTGACGTTTGATACGCTGGAAAAGAACTATTCACTCGGAAAAATATTTCAAATTTTTAAAATTTTTCCTGCTTAACAAACGCGGAGAAAAATTTTCAGAAAAATTTGCGACCGTTAGGTCGATTTCTTCCTGCTGCTTCCTGCTGCCGCAAGTGAGCCGCTGCCCTGCCTCTTCTTCCTCGTCGTCTCCCTCCCACTCTCATCTTCTGCTCCGACCAGTTGCCTGCTCCGGCCACTCGCCCTCTCATTCTCCAAGGTATGCACCACTCGCCTTCCCCCCTGAATCCCTTGCTCTTCTCTTTCCTCTTTCCTTTTCTCAGTTGCGTCTTGCTTCGTGTTGCCGCGAGGTCCTCACGCAGCCGCTGCAGTCTCTCTGGCCTTCTCACCCTCCTGCTCCGGCCACTCGTCGTCTCCTTCGCACTCTATTGCAGGTCGGTCCGTTCAAGTACTCCTTCATCGTCGGTTTCTTCATCAGGTAAGTCCCAATTTCTTTCTTTTCTGCCTGTGCTCTGGAATCAGCTCCTTCCCCTTTCCCGTTTGTCGATTCCTGCATTTCCCTCTTTTTTATGTATTCTTCTTTTGATTTCGAGCTTTATTTTGGAGGTCTCTCCATACGCTACCATATAGTTATCGGATGATCTTGACTAACAAAATGTCCAGGTTGAGAGTGCCAATAAGCATGGGAGCTTGCTTGAAGTTGCGCAGATTTTGACAGATTTCAACCTCACAATAAACGGAGCGTATATATCCTCTGATGGGCAGTGGTTCATGGATGGTAATATTTCATATGCTTTGTTTTGCTTTGAATGAAAAGAACCTACGCTTGACTGAATATATTTATGAAAGAGAGCGAAAGCTGGAAGCCTGTGAATGAGGTCGCTAATTCTGCGTTTCCCCTCTTATTTTCCAGTGTTTCATGTTACGGACCAGGAGAGCAACAAGATAATCAATGACGATGTCATCAGCAGAATTAAGCAGGTTAAATGCAGAGACCGTTTGTTTGAAACAATTATTAGTGATTACCTGTTGCACACTTCGAAGAATGCAGTTCATTTCGTTCTTCTTTGATGAGCTATTTCAATCCTTCACCTTGTGTAACAAAAAGGTTATCTTATTGTTAGTCTCTCCCTTTCTAGTTAGTTCCAGAGAAGGTGATTGTGTGTGAACGTGATGCGGGCAAAGCAAGTGCTATAATGTGAATTTCTGTAGTTTAAATAGGATTTCAACCTTTTTACATTTATATTGTTTTCATCACTCTTGGTATCTAACATTTACCAAGATGACTAGTGCAGGATTTCTCTACAGTTTGGGCAGTTCATGCTGTTTTTCTCCATTTTCTTTTGTAAAGGACTCGAGAAAAAATTGGTCAAGCTTAGCTGCAATCTTTGTGTTGCATTTCTGTTTCTGCACTTCCTATTATCTTTGTGTTTGCACTTTGACTGACATGCAGTATGTTGTTTTCCATGCAACTATTATGGCTGAGGGATCAGAAGCATTTCAGGTATCACTTCATTTGTTTTTGGAATTATGCCATTGTTAACTTGCAGTTTTCATATGGAAGACTTCTTTATAGCATATTGACATTCACAAAGTCAAAAAGCCAATCCAACTGAAGATCTGTTCTGGAACTATGAAAGAAACCCTTGAGCCTAATGTCAAGCTCTTTTGAGAGCTATGCTTCTGAGAACCCTGTTCTTGGGAAAAAACAGTGTAGCAGTATGTACTGTAGAGACATTTACTTCTTGCAACGGCTTCTTCTCACTGTCTGGTTGAAATTAAATCTGCATCACTCAAGACTGATATGAGCATTTACTCATGGTGAAGTTCCATTTAGTTCCATTTTATAGCATTGTGTATTGGTGGACCAAGCTTCTGGTCTTTTCTTTTTTAATATATAGTATCTTTATTCGAGTTCACAAACATAACCTACTTCCTAATTCGTGAAATTTAGGAATACTACATTAGGCACATGGATGGTTGCACCGTTAGTTCGGAAGCAGAGCGGCAACGGCTTATCCGGTGCTTAGAGGTGGCGATTTTTCTATATACTTGTTATTGGTATTTTTCCCATTTCATTTTTCCATACCATCAAACTCAGAAATATAGAATTGGAAATATATTTCTGAGTCATCACACACACACCCAAATTGGAATTGGAAATATTTTTCCTATTCCATTTTTCCATTTCTTACATTTCCAGAAATATATTTCCAGAAATATATTTCCAGGCCATCAAACGGCCCCTTTAAACACTTCGCGATTGATTTCACGGTGTCCCAGGAAACGAACCTAAGAACTAAAACGAGACACGTCAATACTCGAGCACCCGCGTTCATTGTTCTTCCAACCTGCCAAGTTGCAGAAGGAGCCGGGAGGACGACTCGCAGCCACTTCCTCCTCTTTCAGCTAGATTCGTGCAGAACTGGGAGAGAGGAAATGGGTAGCTGTTGGGATTCATGGGTGGAGGAGGCACTAAAGAGGCTGGATTCGAAGAAGGTTCTTCGTTCGGTGAGACCCGTCTTCGTGTCGTCCCAAGACGCAAGACCCGCAACCACCTGTTTTCTGTTTGACTCGGAGGAGGGACAGGAACTAGAGACGTTCGATGGACCAGGGATATGGGACAGATCGGCGGTGGAGGTAGAAATGTCGGAGCCTACATTCAAGAAATGGATGCAGGATACCTCTAGCTTGGGTGAGTTTGGACCTCTCTCTCTCCCCCAGCCTTTCTCTGGCTATGTTCTTCCTCTCTCTCTCTCTCTCTCTCTCTGACACACACACACACATATATCAGTGTTATGAGCTCGTCTTAACAAGATGGCTTTGCGGGCTATACATTTCGGAACCGAACATCCATTGTCGTTTTCATCAGTTTTCCAATGGTTTGGATAGTAGCTCTCTCATTTTTAAGATTAAATGGGTTTCTACATAGTAAATGTTGCTCTCTCTCTAGCTTTTGATAGATTTCCTGAGTGTTTGTTTAATTCGTTCATTGGATTTATCCTTTTTTTTTTATTGATGGACAATGGCCAATTGTTTGAATGGAAGCAAAAAGAATGTTTAGAGTGGGCCTCCGTATAAAACTGCTTTCTAAGGACATGTTGGTTTCGTGCAACAATCTGCTTACCAAAGCTGGTGTTATGCGTACATTCTGCACTTTTTTTGATGGCCTTGTCTGTTCAAGACAAAAACATGCGACTGTGGACGTTGAAGGTTTGTCCCAGTTGTTTCCAGTCAGAAAGGGAAGACCGATCCTTCCTAATCCCTAATCTAAAAATCCTTGCTTCGAAGGACAGCCCAATTGATTAAATGAATTTGCTGAATTGAAGGCAGAGCGTCATCATTACAGCTCGAAGTATTCACGAAATAACTAATTTTTCCAGACATGAAATTTTAATTTCCGTAGTTTCCGTTTTGGTCCTGCCATTGGATCTTGGCAGCAGCTTTCCGATTTCTTTCATTGGAGAAGCACAGTGAGTCTCTCTTGTTACCTTCATGCACCTTTGATCTGTAATTCTGCAGGGGAGGAGGTTCGAGATGTGCCTTTGGCCGACAGATCATCCTCTACTTTTAAGAAGCTATTGCTTTTCTCAGGCAATGATTACTTAGGTTTGAGTTCTCATCCAACTGTTAGAAAGGCTGCTGCTAAGGTACTCAGAATGGTTCATTCTCTTGAGTGTGTACTAAATCGATTGCTTCTTGTTAAAATTTCATGCATGCTTCATTTATTCAGGCTGCTCAAGAATATGGAATGGGGCCAAGAGGTTCTGCTTTAATATGTGGTTACACTTGCCACCATAGGTTGCTGGAATCATCATTGGCAGCCTTGAAGAAGAAAGAGGTATGTATTTGAGTGGAGATGTGGTAGTGAAAACTTGTTTCTTGTGTATGTACTTTTGAAGTCGATAGCTAGACCTGTCTGTAACCATACTATTATATAAATATAAATATATATAAATATATATATATATATATATATATATATATATATATATATATATATATATATATTGGCTGTCCGTCAGAAAATTGATGATTGCCAAGACATGCCGAACCCTGGTCTCTTTGTTAATCAGTGAAATCGATGGAAATAGGCTTGGTCATACTATTTTGTTCCAAAAGGACATTATTTTACCCTCCTATATAAGAGCCAAGAAAAAATGAAAAATCTAGAGTTTGGGGACTGTTGCCAAAAAATAACCAATTCCTGTGTAAATTGGAATTTCTCACAAAGTCCTTTTTCTTATTTATGTTAAGCTTTTGTGCATCTAGAAAACTCATCTTATCTCAACTTTTGATGTATTATTTTGTGCTTGAAGGATGGTGAGGTATATTAGGGTATTATTTTGGGATTAGAGTATGCTTTCATACTTCTCTGATCTGGATATGAAACTTTAAGGCTTGCATAGATTTGTCTTTGCATGCCTGCTGAATATTTCTTTACAAATGCTTTTCAGGAGTCCCTTCTTTGTCCTACAGGGTTTGCTGCCAACATGGTGGTCATGGCAACAGTGGGATGCATCAGCTCTCTTTTATCTAATAGTGGAAAGCCTTTGGACAATGAAAAAGTAGCAATTTTTTCTGATTCTCTGAACCATGCATCAATTATTGATGGCATTCGACATGCTGAGCGGTTACAAGAAGTGAAAACATTCGTGTACAGGCATTCAGATATGGCCCACCTCAACTCATTATTGTAAGTATAGTTGTATTTCTTTTGAAATTTTTTAATGCTCTCATATTTACAACATTGAAATACCTTGTCAGATCAAGCTGCAAGTTGGAGAAGAAAGTAGTCGTGACAGATAGGTGAGCATGTCTTAGTTTTCTGTAACCTACCTTTCCTTTGGGTTATTAGTTCTTGAATTCTTGAATTTATAGATGAAATCTTACTGGCATCATGAGATTTCATTTTAAGAAGTTCTGAAGTTTAGATGCTTTGCATTATTTTTTTGATAAAGACAGCTAGCCTAAGAGTTCTTACCTACTGATCAAACTGGCTGGAAGTGGTGAACTTGTTGCTATTAAGGTTGGTCACCACTTCAGCCCCTTGAAAGATTAAGCCTGGTGATAGTGTCGGTGGTATCTTGAGCTGCAAGCTTGATAGTCCATTATTGCCACAAAAGGGATTTTGTTGAGCGTTCTTTCCATTGTCAAAGAACGGAAGGAAATAATTCCTTTCTGTTACTTGGTAAAGTAATTTTCATGATATTGTTGGATAAAGGATTTTTTGCTGTTTCCACCATGCAGTTTGTTTAGTATGGATGGGGATTTTGCGCCTATTGTTGAACTTGTCGAGCTCCGCAGGAAGCATGATTTTCTGTTGGTAATTGATGATGTAAGTTACATCACTTTTGCTTCGTTTATCAAATGAGAAGCCGCTTTTCCATTGCAATCTGACTCTCAATCATCTAAATTTGTCTCAGGCTCATGGAACACTTGTTTGTGGTGAAAATGGTGGTGGAGTGGCAGAGATGTATGGCTGTGAAAAATATGTGGATATTTGTGTAGGCACGTTAAGCAAGGCTGTCGGTTGCTCAGGAGGATTCATTGCTTGCAGGTGAATGCCTGCATTTTTTTCTGTACATTGGGAAAACTTGTAAAAGTGATTTAAAAATCTAAAATGTTAAAATTTGCATTTTAATCTCCATTAATGTGCTTATTTGTTATTGGTCCACCAAAGTGAACTCTACGTAACCTAGTTTAGTCTTCCATTAATTCTCATTCTCTTAATAGCAAGTTCTTTATTTATGTGATTGTGTTGTTGTTGCTTGTGATTTATTTTATATGTTTGTGACGTAATTTCTTGAAAGTCAAATCTTCTATGCCTAGCAAACTAAATTTTACATTTACTTCTTTTAAAATGAGCAACTCTGAGTAAGGGCATACTAGCAATACGTACGTATAGAAGAGAAAATGAGGAAGCATAACTGGAATGTGGGGGAAAGAATCTCTGCTTTGAGCATTTTTTTTGTTTTGCTTTGTTCTGTCTTCGTGCTTACTTATATCCTTACATGGTTGCATTAATTTGCATGAACAGCAAAAAATGGAAGCTGCTTATACAATCTAGAGGTCGTCCTTTTATATTTTCAACAGCTCTTCCAATCCCGGTTGTTGCTGCTGCTCATGGTAACATTACTACTTTGAAAGATGTAGGTAGCGAGAAGTTTTATGTTACTTGTTATTGCTTGATTGAGGATCATTTCCACTTATATTTAAAAACTTGAAAAATGCCGGTGACATGTGGAAGTCGCTAAGAGCATCTCCAAATTGGTAATAGAACCCGTTATTTGTGTATATATATATATATATATATATATATATATATATATATATATATATATATATATATATATATATATATAATATTCTTAAGTGTTTTCTGGATTTTCTTTAATTTTACAGCTGCCATTGCTGTGGCTAAAAAGGAGAAATGGCGCAGGGACATGGTTTGGAGACGAGTAAGAGATTTTTTTTCCTTTTCCCAAATTGAGATATGGAGTCCCATTATTTCACTGGTTATAGGTGGTGAAGAAATGGCACTTCTTGCTAGCAGGTCTCTCTCTCCCTCTCTCTCTCTCTCTCTCTCCCCTGTATGAGCCTGGTGGCCTTGAGGGCAATTTTTTGGGTGGGTCAACCTTTATTCTACATTCTGGATGAAAAGGCTTGTTGAACACGATTTCTACATATTCAGGGAAGTCCATAATAGGCAAAACATCAACAGTGTTGTGCATAATGCATAGTGTGACCCATGAAAATGGTGCCACAGTGTCTACTTGCATTTGTTTTTTCTAGACAAAG
>JAANDH010000859.1:63331-124337 GCA_011799765.1 Nymphaea thermarum
ATTAAGATAAGCTTGAAGCATTAAAGTGCTCAAGTACGGAAAAAAAAAACTAGTGCCATCTATTAAAGATTTCAGGAAGCTGCATCAAGATAAAAAGCAAAATTTCAGGACATCACATAAGCATTAAAGTGCTCAACATTAAAGTGCTCAAGTAAACAGAGGCACTTCCGGTTTCCCCCTTTCTGATTTGATGAAGGTTGCTGAAATTTTATTTGCATCTTCTACTTTTTTTACAAACTTATTTTATTTACAACACTTCAAAACCTAAAATGCTTATCTTGTCAGACCCACCTCTCTCTCTCTCTCTCTCTCTCTCTCTCTATATATATATATATATATATATATATATATATATATATATATATATATATATATATATATATATATATATATATATATATATATATATATATATATATATATTATCGAGCCCATGCAGTGGCGCCAGGTCTGCTTCGACAGGAAGAGAGAGAATGCTCAAGCTTTTCATGAAAGCTTCTCTGGTATGTGCAGTGGAAGAACAATGCCCAACTTAATGGCTAGGTAAGCTTGAAGAGAAAACGAGAAGGGGGAGACTGTGTGCCCCAATGGTTGTAAAACAATGGCCAAAAAATTTTACCCCAGCTTAAAGTTCCAACTGTTTAATTGGAACTTTATTCCAGATAATAAAGTTCCAGAACCTATTAAAATGTCTGGCACATGATTTATTGTATACTGGTTTTTTACTGGAACTTTTCATGGAATTTGAATTAAAGTTACGCTTTTACAATGGAATACAACATATACAAATGTTTCCTCAAAGAGTTAATTAAATGGGATTGCAATTGATGTGGAGTTTGAATTGATGGATTTTGTTGAAAGAGATCTGGTTGAGTTGTATTCCTCAAATCAAGAAGAATCAATTGAAGATAGATGGGAACAAGTGAGGCCAGCAACGCGCATGGATATGGAGATCGTTTAAAGAAGAAACAATTTAAATCTTTGTTATTATCAATTGCATAAAATGTTGGATCTTGATAGACCTGGCTAAACTTCTCATTAAGAGATCAATCTCCTCTATTTTATGCATGCGATAAAGCTAGCTGCATTTTAAAATCTTGTAACGAGAATTGAAAATATAGTGAAGGAGGCGCTTATCATGGATATGTGTCAAGCTTGATCGAACCACATATCCTGTTACGTCTCTCTCTTTTCCATTGTTTCACTTAACCTTTACGCCCAGTACTGCATTTTTCTTTTTCCCTTCTAATTGGGGTAGCAAGATTTTTGGATTGCATGGCATAACACTCTGCTGGCATTTCAGTTTTTTGAGGTTGGTTTCCTTTTAATTTGGTTGTTGTGAAGTTCTATAAGTTTCTTTGGAAATATATAGAAGTCAATGCACCGGAGCCCGTATCAGACCAAATCTGCACTCAGTCAACTTTAATTGAGTCCATTCAGTCTAAGAATTGGGATTTTTCTTTTTTTTTTTTTACCGTGTTTACTATTTATACACGGTAAACAGCAGCCTTCGTTCAAACAGAGGCTGCTGTTCTTTGTTGGGTTCCTTGTGCGGCAGCGGACCGCTCCACCTCCGGCGCCTAGCTGAACCTTTTGCTGCGAGTTGAACTATTTCCAGCAGCGGTGACCAGTACGACATTTTGGACATGAATGCTGATTGAAATGGAGATTTTGTTGCGAATCTTAATTAATGAAATTATATATATATATATATATATATATATATATATATATGATTTTTGGAATTGGTCTGTTAGATTTGGTATGAGCCCGTACCCATACCCAAACCCGCACCTTTATCTTCAGGGATGCCAATATATCACATTTGAATTAGATATCTGACCAAACCGATCCAAAAAAGTCATGTATAGAAAAATATTTAATATCCAATTAAAAATTCCGATTGGATTTAGATTTAAGAAATGACATTCGATTAGATTTGAATTTAAGAAATGGCGATTCAGATATACATAAATATCCGATCAGATTCAGATTCAGTTTGGATTTATTTTGAGACAGATATACTATATCTAATGTTCCTATGTTTTGAAAATTGGCAAAATTTGTTTCAAAATTCGGATTCAAATATGAATATAAAAATAAATATCCGAAAAAACATATATAGCTAAGATAACTATGCCAATATGATCGTTTAACTTTCATAGTTATCCCCGTTCCTATGGCATTGGACACTAATGTCCTTGTCTTCTTTTTTTTTTTTCTAGTTTCTGTTCATCTGTCCGTTATGGAGTTTTTGGAATTCTTTGAAAACTATGAGCTGTATATATATATATATATATATATATGTGTGTGTGTGTGTGTGTGTGTTGACGTGTGCATTAGTTTCCCACGCCCATAGGAAACCAGTTAGATGGAACTAAAATCTCAAATCCAGGACCAGGATTTAATAAATAGTTAAATTCGACCACTTCTTTTGGTTGCTAATCAGTAGTAGGGATTATACAATCGCATCCCTTCTTAGGTTACGTAACTAACGAATTTCAGTGTGGGATTGAGTCTAATCGGCTGTTTGATATGAGTATATACAGTCGTGTTTGGTGAGTGCCTGAGTGGTTCGGAGAACTTTATCAAACTAGAGCTTCCCGGATTGATCAGCTAAAACATGACGTATGGATAAAGAGACGGCCGATGGGAAGGTGGCCAACCGTGCAACAATGTCAAAACCCCAAAGTTAAAGTACATAACATCTGACTGAGTTTGTTCTATAAATACCAAGCCCCCGCAGCAAATCCTACTCGCAGATACCACACAGAGTAGTTCAGAGCCATCTTCTGCACTGCCATGGCGTCTTCTGATCATTGCCGCTATGCCATCTTAGCTCTTCTTCTCTCTCTGTCAATGCTAAGCATGTGTCATGTGTGTTTGGGAGGGCGCTATCTGCAGGAAGCTGATGAGAGCAAGGCACCAGAGGAGGTGAACCCACATGATCATCCCACTTTCCCAACAATACCAACCTTGCCCAAGCTGCCTGAATTCCCAACTCTGCCTGAGCCTAAACTCCCGGAGATCCCCAAGCTGCCGGAGCCGAAATTCCCGGAAATTCCCAAGCTAACCGAAGGTCATGATCTGCCTGAGTTGAAGTTCCCAGAAATCCCCAATCCATTTGAGCATCATCTTCCGGAGCTGCCAAAATTCCCAGAGATCCCCGAGCCAACTCTCCCTCATGAACTTCCGGAAGTTCATCTTCCTGAGTTGCCTCATGAGTTCCCTTCTTTTCCCAAGCCAACTCTACCTGAAGTGCCGGCAGTTCCTTACAAGCCCACTTCACCATGATCACCGCATTCACTGCAGGCCACGCTGATCAGCTCTTCACCTATAGACTTCGACTCGCTCTCTGTGTTTCTTAGTGCTTTGTGTACGAATGTGAGGTTGCTCACACGTTGTCCAACCCTTCTTTCTTTGTCTTCTCCAAGTTGTTTGTCATTTGTTGTGATCGATAGCCGTTTGCCTTGTATCCAGATGCTTTTGATATTAGAAATAAATTAACACCCAACTTTTGAACGCCCCGATACTTAAATATGTTGTGTGAGAAATTGCTTGGGATCACGGTTAATTATATATATGTCGAAAGTACGACTGTCATTTTGTGGAACGAAAAAATATTGAGATCGAGAGAGAAAGCAGCTTGTAGTACATTTTTTAACTTAAGAAACGAAATAACCAAGAAACTTAAAATTATTTGAATGCATTTCTGAAAATAGTTGCTTTTTTTCTTCCAATTATCAAATTAACAAGATTTTGAACTCTGATAAAAGAAAAAGTAGACAAAATGGGGTTTTGAATTTAGGTACCACGCACCACCACTTAAAACACGTCCACAGAAATAGAGATGCATCCCTACCCCGACCAATTACAAGGAGTTTTTTCCCCTTCTTTAACTGTACCCCTTTTACGATGGGGTTTTTCGCTTGAACCTTGTTCTCTGGTCCACTCTTCATACTCCATTCTAAAAATAAAAGTAGCGTAACCTCTCCCTGTTTTCGGTAAAGATTTGTATCGTCTGTCTCTAGGTTTCAGCAGATTGGAGTCCAAAGCATCCAATCTATTGTTTGTTACTTCTCTTTTTAGTTTCATTCACATTTGTTCTTTCTAGAGTTCAATTGGTCGCAAACCTTACCTGCTTTCAAAAGCCATTTTCTTTACATGTTCCCAAGAAATCCAACGGTTCAAATACTAAATGAAATATTTGCTATAAATTGCATTGGTTGGTGTGGGCGGGTGTGAAAAATACACCACCTAATGTACCAACTTAGTTATATGAGTCATATTGATGTATGAATTTTTCCTGCGTCAATATGACTAAAATACTTTAAGTTCACATGAAAAAAAACTTTTTTAAAAGCAAAAAAAAAAATGAAAAAGATTACTGAAGACATTTCTTTTTAATGAATTACCAAAATATCCTTCCATGCTTTTACTGTGCACTATAGCACAAACTTTCTCTCCCCAATATATTATGTATTGTGAAAGACGAGAACAAATCCACAAACCCTATATAACATTGGATTTCTCAACCCGAATTAATGATTTCAGGGTCTACTTCTTTTAATGACGTTGAAATCGGGTTACAAATATTCGTTGCAATTTCAGCTACAAAAAGTGGAATGAAAACATAGCGTCACAATTCATTTTTCGGTTGAACGGGTAACCAGAATATCTGCTACGTATGAAAAAAAATTGGAGGTAAACATAAAAAACTGTTAGACCCATTGAAGAACTAAAAGAAAGGTGTCTTGAAATTGAAAAATAAACAAAAAAAAGTAAACATTGTTAAAGAATTGCAGTCGGCCATCACCATTGTAGCATATTCACATACGAATGCATTGCCAGCCAACATCATTGACCCTGCTATTGTTCAGACAAGCACTTCATCATTAACTTAACTGAAAATAAACATTTTCAAAGGGCATTAGAAAAAATAAATTTTACAACTGCCAAAAAGAAAATAAGATCAAATGTATCCAACAGTATAGTGTGGTTCTAAAACAAGTGAGCAATTAAGTATTTCACATTTCATAGAAACAACTGGGTATCCGGCCTGGCAACTGAGCCGATTCAGTTCAATAAATTTTTTTAACATTATTTTTATTTATATATATATAATTATATGTATTTTATTATGATTAATTATATTTACGTATTATTTTATATTAAAAATATATTTTTATTTTAACCAGGTTATTACGGGTCAAGCCCGGACTCGGATTTTGAGTGTTGGACCACCGGTCGCAAGCTATGGCACGGCCTGAGCCTGACTCCTTCGGCCTGAGCCTGACTCCATATTAGCCCAGGCAGACCGGCCTGATGTCGAGGTCTTGCACTTGTTGGGGATAGGTGTGCCTCCCTTTTATTATTTAAAGAGAAAACATCACAAAACAATGAGAGAAAACACTATAGTGCATAATAGCCGACTCAATCCTAAATAACGAATTAAGTAAAGCCACCTTGACCTTGAAGACTCGTAGACACAACACAAGCACAAGCAGATCTCTCTCTCTCTCACACACACACATGTGTAGGACGTCTCAATCCTGCGGGATAGTTAAACTTTAAAAATTTGTCTCTAAAAAAAATCTGGTATTCATTGTAGTTTATAGGGCGATGATGATTTATAGTGGTTTTACTGATTGTTTAAGGCTCTTTTAACAATCCAATAATAATGACTAGATATATAACCCTCAAAATTGATTGTTAGAAACTATTTTGTGCAATTTAACTCTAATACAAGAATATTTTGATGGCAAATATATACTGAATTAATTATCATTTATTTAATAATTTTTTTAAGGCAACAGAAAATGAATGGCTCTTATAACATCAATCGAATAATAGAAAAATCAATAATTTTAATAAAAATTTTGAATTAAGACATATTTTATAGTAAATTAATGTCTACACATATATTAGACTTTTCATGTTTTGTATAATTTTCTTTTGAACCAGGAATTTAAGATGTTTAGTTTAATTTCATCCCTGACCTAATCTATAAGATTTAATTCATGTCTTGACATGCCATATCGACTAGGCATATAGCCTTGCGAGATGTATACACCCTCACACACTACACACACATAAGCAACATTTGTTCATTTCTTCACATGCCTTCTTGCCAGAAGGCTTACAGCTACCTAGCTTTAATTGTTAAATTGTTAATGCGTGCCCTGTTGATCAAAACAAAGAAAAAGGAAAAGAGAAAATAGCCGTTGACATCATGATTTATCAAAACATGGTGCCCCATCAACAACGCTTCAGCACTAACAGAAATAAAGGCCCAAATTAGGTTGAAATCTTTTGAATCACTGTCACTCAAGTTTGTTCAGACTTGCATGTAATTGACTAACCATCTGCTTGATATGAGTATAGTTATCTGTTTGATATACGAGTGTGGTAAATGCGTTTGGTGAGTGGTTCAGCTACTTTATCATATCAGACCTTTATCTTGCATGACGCAAGTATCAAGACGCGGCCAATCGGAAGGTGGCCGACCATGCAGCAATTTCAAAACCCCAGAACTAAGCACGCAGCATCTGAACTGAGTTTGTTCTATAAATACTAAGCCCCAACTGCAACCCTACTCGCAGACACTGCATCTTGTAAGGATCGATCTTACATACAGAGCAGTCAGAGTCATCTTCATTCTTCAGCAGCTATGGCTTCTTCTGATCATGGCCGCTGTGCCATCTTAGCTCTCCTTCTCTCTCTGTCAATGCTGAGCAGCCATGTATGTTTGGGTGGTCGCTATCTGTTGGAAGCTGATGAGACCACCAAGGCACCAGAGGAGGTGAACCCACATGATCAACACCCTTTCCCAACAATACCAACCTTGCCCAAGCTGCCGGAATTCCCGGAGATCCCCAAGCTGCCGGAGCACAAATTCCCGGAGATCCCAAAGCTAACTGAAGGTCATGATCTGCCTGAGATGAAGTTCCCGGAAATCCCCAACCCGTTTGATCATCATCTGCCGGAGCTGCCAAAATTCCCGGAAATCCCCGAGCCAACTCTCCCTCGTGAATTTCCGGATTTTCATCTGCCTGAGCCTACTCTTCCTGAGTTGCCTCATGAGTTCCCATCTTTTCCCAAGCCAACTTTACCTGAATTTCCGGCAGTCCCTTACAAGCCCACTTCACCATGATCACGGCATTCACAACAGGCCGTGCTGATCAGCTTAACGGCCGTTTGGCCTTCACCGGTAGAATTACACTCCCTGCATATGTTTCTTGTGTTTTATGTACGTATGTGAGGTTGCTCACACATTGTGCAACCCATCTTTCTTTGTTGTTTGTGATTTGTAAGTAATTTCTATTATCGGTAGCCGTTTGCGTTGTATCCTGATGCTTTTGATATTACGAAATAAATTAATACCCAACTCTTTAACATCCCAATATTTAACTTCTTGTCTGAGAAAATACATGGGATCGCAGTTAAGGAATACACGAATAAATAAAATTCTTGTTAAATTTTATGTACGTCTGCCCATATATGACAAGTCCGCATGGCCGATGAGCGTCTAAATCGTTTTTTATTATATTTTTATTTGACCTTTTTTAAGTTAAAAAATAAGGCGATATAGTTGCCTATCGGGCCAACAGGGATACTTTTTGGGCCTTAATTTCAAAAGCACGACTATCATTTTGAAGAAACAATAACAGCGATGCTTGCTTTAGGAATTACCATATTATAAGAACATGAAGTACATTTTTTCAACTTTAAAAATAAACTTACTTAAAATTTGTATTTGTTAGTAACAGTTACTTTCTACTTTTTAACTATAACCTTGTTAATGTATATTTCCACATGAAAATTGGTTGCCTTCAGACTTAGCGGGCATGCCGATGGGCCATTTCTTTACATATTCCCAAAAAATCCAACACTAACACTATATTTACCTTCGTCTTTTAACATCCTGCATCATCTCATAGTTGAAGCATAAGCGTATTTCCGGTTGGGAAGAGGAGCTGTCCTCCATTCATAATGCCATGACAAATGAAGATATCCCTCAGCATGATCGACTATTTCGTCACAGGACTGTCGAGATGAAATCTAATGGAGACAGTGACCTCGGATCAATTGAATTGGATGTAGAGACAAATATATTGCCTTCTTTATGCAGTCGACTACAGAAAAATGATCATTCTGGCCCCCAAAAGACGCGAAGGAAATTGCATATCCAACTTTAGACAAATATATTCGCCTCATCATTGCCAAAGGATTAGAGGGCAGGCTGCAAAAAAACATCAAGAACATTATTTCTCCCTTTCATGCCAGGGAGAGATATTAAACATGGCTTCATCTTTGCCACCAAAACTTCTCTCACTCCACGCAAGGTTCTGGTAAGCCATACTTCATGCTTTAAGCTGATTTGCAGAAAGCGTATGACCCGATATCCTTGGATTATTTATTGTCCACCATCCGCACTATGGCTTTTGGAAACCCGTGGATGAACTGGATTCAGGAGCTGATTACTAAAGCTGAAGTAGTCGTGGCCATCAATGGTGCTTGTGGGGACCTTTTCCCAATCCATTGGGGTCTCGACAGGGATGCCCTCCATCTCCATTTCTGTTTAACATTGCTGTGGAAGGATTATTAATTTTGATCTGTAGGGCAGTTTATAGTGGTTTCCTTAATCCTGTTAACTTGGTAGGCTTCTCCTTGCACATCCTTCAAATGTTCAGATGATCTAATTCTTTTTGGGGAGTCTTCTCCACAACAAATGGCTATTATATTTTTCATTCTTCACTTTTTTCTTTAGCCTCTGGACTGTCCATTAATGAGGAGAAGAGCACCTTTATTCCTCTTCAATGCCGATCCAGGCCTACAAAATGCAGCATCCTCCATCCTACCTTGGTTTACCACTCGGAGTTCAGAATCTACATGTTGGTGTTTGGGATAAGCCTTATGACACAGTTGAATCCAAGCTAACCTCATGGAAGGTTTGATACTTGTCGAGTGCTGGGAAGATGACTTCAACGTTGGTAATGCTTAGGAAAGTTGAAAAGCAGCGCTATCAATGCTTTAGCCGCTTTCTTTGGAATGGTAACAAGAACAGCAACAAAAAACATTTGCATGGGTATTGAGTCCTTAATTTTTTTCACAGTGGTGGTTCTTCATTCAATGAATCAATATTCTGATCCCCTTTCACCATAGCTCTTAGACAAGTATTTGGATGGGTCCTCCTTACTAACCGGACATTCATCAGGAAGGCATTCACACAGCTGGCACTCTTGGATCACAACTTTCTCAGTCTCCGACTTCTTCATTTCTTACTGCTCCTATTGCTCTGCAGTATGAGAATAACTCATCTGTAACCAAGATCTGTCACTTCATTCAGCCACCAGGAATGGACTTGCTTCCTTTTGCACAGATTCGGGCCCAAGGCCTTACGTCTCAATCTTCTTTGCTTGCATGCTTCATTCTTCACGACAAAGTTCAAGTTCAAAGCAACCTCAGAAGGCCCAGCTTCCAACTTGCTAGTAGATGTTGTCTTTGTCGCCTTCATGAGGAAACAACCACACATTTGTTTTGGACATGTCCAATTATGCAAGAGGTTTTTAGTGTAACTTGACGGGCTCCCACCATTGATGCAGTAGACTCCTCTATAATTCGTGATTTACTGCTCAGTCCCACTATCGTTAGAAGTAGTAAGGCATGGCAGTCTCTATTGATCACTTGGTTCTTTACCCCTGGCAGGGGCGGACGGAGAGGGGGGCCCACCTAGGCCGTGGCCCACCAGAACTCGTTAAAAAAAAATTGTATTAAAAAAATTAAAAAAAAATAGTTGTGCAATGTATTTTTTTTATTTAGTTTTAGTTTGACCCTATCCAAATTTGAGGTTAGACTATTTGGCCCGTCCCTGATCAATCAGTGCTCCAATAAAATTCACAATTAATTGCATGATTTATTATTTAAAAAAAATACAAATAAGTGAACAACTTTTAATGTATTTAAAAAAGAGTTGTCTAATTTTTGAAAAGTTACAAATAATGGCTTAAATTTATAAATAATTCATGAACGCGCACGAAGAAAAAAATAAGATATATTTGAAGGACCTCTTACCCTTAGTAAATACTGCTATTAAATAAAGAATTTTCATAATCCACGTTTTTTGCGGCTCAATTCTTTCTCGATTTTTCCTTTTCTCTGCGGTCTCAGAGAGAGAGAGAGAGAGAGAGAGAGAGCGTGTGTGAGAGAGACGTTTGAAATTTGAGAGGGATTGACTTAACCGTCATTTTCGGAATTCACTGTTGAAAGGAATTATCTATTTATCAGGTACATGTTGTCACATATATAGTCATTTTAATGCATTTTAACATTTACAATAAAGTGTGAGTTAGTGGATTATATTATAAACTCAAACAGTGATTTTGCAATTTCTCAAACATTAAATTGTTGGTGATGCCAAAGGCTGAGAAGTTATATTTCCAAATTTCTGAAAATTTGTATTTTATGTGTGCGTAAGAGCTGATAAGTTTTTAGACATCGTGGTCGGTTTGTAGTGGTGAGTGATGAGCGCAAGAGGTAAAGCCAATGCATAACCATGCCTCATCAATATAAGTGGAAAATCAATGAGGAATACATGCTAAACTAACTATCTTCTAGTTGAATAATTTTTTTCGAGTAATAAAAAAAACGAATCGCTCTTATTAGAACATCAAAATTAAAATAATAGAAAAATAAATAATTTTAATAAAAAAATTATTTGAATTAACACACAACTTGCGTTAATTAATTAATGTCTGTACACATATTAGATATTTCATACAAGGGTTTATATTTTGACATGCCATATTGACATGAAGGTTTATATCCTTGAAAGATGTATACACACTCCCACACCAAACACACATGAACACCATTTGTTCATTACTGACACGAAAGCTTATACCTATCTGGCTTTAGAAGTGAATGCATGTCTTATTGATCAAGAAAAAGAGAAAAGAAAAAGAAAAAAACGTCTAACGATTTATCAAAGCATGGTGCCCCATCAACAACACTTCAGCACTAACAGAACTAAAGGCTCAAATTAGGTTGAAATCTTTTCAATCACTGTCATTCAAGTTTGTTCAAACTTGTATGTAATCGACTAACCATCTGCTTGATATGAGCATAGTTATCTGTTTGATATACGAGTATAGTAAATGCGTTCGGTGAGTGGTTGAGCTACTTTATCATATAAGATCTTTATCTTGCATGAAGCAAGTATCAAGACGCGGCCAATCGGAAGGTGGCCAACCGTGCAACAATTTCAAAACTCCAGAATTAAGTACACAGCATCTGAACTGAGTTTGTTCTATAAATACCAAGCTCCAACTGCAAACTCTACTCGCAGACACCGCATCTTGTAAGGATCGATCTTGCATACAGAGCAGTCGGAGACATCTTCATTCTTCAGCAGTTATGGCTTCTTCTGATCATGGCCGCTGTGCCATCTTAGCCCTTCTTCTCTCTCTGTCAATGCTAAGCAGCCAGGTGTGTTTGGGTGGTCGCTATCTGTTGGAAGCTGATGAGAGCAAGGCACCAGAGGAGGTGAACCCACATGATCAACACCCTTTCCCGACAATACCAACCTTGCCCAAGCTGCCTGAATTCCCAACTCTGCCTGAGCCTAAACTCCCGGAGATCCCCAAGCTGCCGGAGCCGAAATTCCCGGAAATTCCCAAGCTAACCGAAGGTCATGATCTGCCTGAGATGAAGTTCCCGGAAATCCCCAACCCATTTGAGCATCATCTTCCGGAGCTGCCAAAATTCCCAGAGATCCCCGAGCCAACTCTCCCTCATGAACTTCCGGAATTTCATCTTCCTGAGTTGCCTCATGAATTCCCATCATTTCCCAAGCCAACTCTACCTGAATTTCCGGCAGTTCCTTACAAGCCCACTTCACCATGATCACCGCATTCACAACAGGCCGTGCTGATCAGTTTAACGGCCATTTGGCGTTCACCGGTAGACTTACACTCCCTGTGTGGCTTTCTTGTGTTTTATGCACGTTTGCAACCTTTCTTTCTTTCTGTTGTCAAGTTGTTTGGCATTTGTAAGTAATTTCTATGATCGGGAGCCGTTTTCCTTGTATCCGGATGCTTTTGATATTACGAAATAAACTAATACCCAGTTTCTAACATCCCAAGATTTAATATGTTGAGTGATGAATTCTTATGGATCGCAATTAATTAAGGAGTACACACACCAATTCTTGTTATATATATATATATATATTTATATATATATATATATATATATATATATATATATATATATATATATATATATATATATATATATGTGTGTGTGTGTGTGTGTGTGTGTGTGTAATTCATCGTATATGATTGAACACCAAACATTTTGTGTTGTGAGAAGCCGGAGAAAATCCACAAATCCCATATAACATTGGGTTTCTCAGCCGGATCGAATGAATTGAATTCTAGGTCTAGCCCTCACATCATTTATTAATGACAATGAAATAGCGTTACAAATATTCGTTACAATTTCAGCTACAAAAAGTGGCATAAAAAAACAGCGTCACAATTTTTTTTTTCTTTTGATTGACAGGCAACCAGAATGCCTGCTAAGTATGAAGAAGAATTGAAGGTAAACATAAAAAACTGTTAGCCAATTGAAGAATTAAAAGAAAGAAACCCTGAAATTGAAAAAGTAAACACTGTGGTCGAATTCTCAGAAGATATGTTGCATCGAGGTAAAAAGATACCGAGTCATTTGAATTATATAGAAAATTGTGGGGCCAATGTAAATTTATTGCCCGGTTGGTATAAAAGCCGTTGGCCAAATTTTTTTCTTTCTCGTGTCTAGCCGTCTCGTTCTTTCTTTGCTCACGAAGGGTCCAGAGAATAACATTTCACGTTCATGCCAGGAGAACTTCTGCCTGCTCTGAAGACGATGAACCAGTGGTGGGAGGTTGCAGCATCCCACTGGGAGAAAACCCAATACGCCCTCTCTCTCTCTCTCTCTCTCTCTCTCTCTCTCTCTCTCTCTCTCTCTCTCTGCGTGCGCGTGCAATCATTCACAGAAACCCTCGATTTGCGTTGGGTTTCCCGGCGAGAAAACACTCGAAGGGGACTTGATCCCGATGAGGAAGCCAGGATGTTCTGCCTCATCAGACCGGGGTCGGTGGAAGCTGCTTTTCTCCTTCTTCCCTCCCACCAATTGCTGCCTGCTTCTTCTCTTTTGCTCCTCGCTCTCTCTTTCTCTCTCTCTCTAGTTTAGGGTTTAAACAGTAGAAATTCGATGCAGGAAAGGTCGTCCCATACCTCGAGCTGGGACTGGCATTCCGAGAACATGATTCTGAAATCTCTCGCGACAAGCAGAAATCATGTTTGAATTTTGATTCCATCTGTACAGTAAAAACCCGTGCGAGCAAACATGGCCTTAGCCCTTAGGGTTTCCATGGTTCCATCCCTTCAGTCATCCAGGGGCCGCCACTCAAGAGGGTGCGAGTGAAGCCTGCCCCTCTCTCTCTCTCTCTCTCTCTCTCTCTCTCTCTCTCTCTCTCTCTCTCTCTCTCTCTCATATATATATATATATGCTTCTCTTCTTTTCCCCCTCTTTCATCTTACCAAGGTGCTCACCTTTGTTGAGCTTCATGTGCCAGGAATCCTTGCAATATTTTGGGGGCCTGGTTGGCCATAACTCCTATCGTTAAAGGCAAGAATCCAACATTTTCGTAGTCAACAGGCTTTATTTTCTTGAAGAGGCAAATTGTAATGTAAAATTCTTTAGTTTTTTTTGCATCTTCATTTATTTGATCTATGCTGAGAAAATAGTCGCTAACTTTTCCTTTGTTCAGTCCTACTTTGATTTCCTCTGTCGTCCTAGTGGAGCAACTTTGAAAGGGTTTTGAATTGTTTGAGTCGTTGCTCTCATGGATGCCCGCCCGAAAGGTCATCGTGAGTGTGCAACTAAATTATTGAACAGAAACCCCGTCACTCGAACAGTGACTAGTGGTTTCGCTCTCTCTGTCTCCCCATTTTTTCTTTTTATTTTCTTCTTCTTTTCCCTTGTTTTGGTCGCTGATTTCCGGCAATGGATCCAAACCAACAACAGTGCGACGTTGTCCACATCAGTCCACAAATTCTTTTTTTATTTTACTTTTACCTCTACAATTTGCTTCTTTATATATTGATGCCCCTATGAATCCAAATTCGAATCACCTCAACATAAAATTTTTACCTCCACCACGGACCAACCGGCTCATGTGGGCTCTTCTTACAAGGTAAAATAAAACTCTCGTACCCCAACAAAAAATCACAATCACTTGTATTTTTTATTATTTAAAAAAGATAAATAACTGATCAACTTGTAATTATATTGGTGAAGTTACAAATAATGGCTTAAATTTATTTGAAGGACATTTTACCTTGGTAAAAATACTTTGATAATCCACGTTTTTGCGGCCAATTCGTTCATGATTCGCTCTTTCGTTGTGGCGTGATTAGAGAGAGAGAGAGAGAGAGAGAGAGAGAGAGAGAGAGAGAGAGAGGTGAAATTTGGGAAGGATTGACTTCAGTAATGTCATTTGGGGAATTTATTATTCAAAGAGATTATATATTTATCAGGTACATATACTGTCGTATATATAGTCATTTTAATTTTAATGCATTTTAACATTTCCAATAAAGTGTGCGTTCATGGATTGCATCAACTCAAACAGTGATTTTGTAATTTCTCCAACATTAAATCGTTACTGATAAACATATGCCAAAGGCTGAGCAGTTATATTTCTAAATTTCTCAAAATTTTTTATTTTAGATGTGGGCTTCATAAGAGCTCATAAGTTTTTAGATATCATGGTCGGGTTATGTTCTTGATTGATGAGCGCAACAGCGCCTAACGTCAAGCTATGCCACATCAATATAATTGGAAAATAATGATCTTTTGCATAATCTTTTTTTCCCACTAATTTTCTGTGATAGTCAAGAGCTAAGAGCACGTAATTACCACTTGAGTTATTTCCGTTTTTCCTTTCACTTTATATTAAAGCATACGCACAGATCAATTTTACTTAGATCACAGTTAATGATGTGGGAGAAATAGCTCTGCTGGTTCCACTAGCAAGATTTACTCGCCATCTAACATGTAAAGCCTCAATTTTTAGTTACGCTGCTTCGCCTAAACCCCTGTTTGGATGTTGGAAAAAAAAAAAAAAGGGAAAGAAAGACCTTTCTTGTGTTTGGATGATTAATTAACGAAATTCTCCTTGATCTTACTCACAAACACAAGTACATGCAGACATGTCCTTAATCTCTCATATATATATATATATATATATATATATATATATGTATGTATGTGTATGTGTATGTGCGCGTGAATTCTATTGGATAGTTAAAAATAAAAAAATTGTCACTTGACATTAAAGATAGTTTATAGTACAGTGATAGTTTATAGTGGTTTTATGATGGTTTATAATTCTTTTAACAATAAATTTTTAAATTTTTTGATATCTCGCAGCTATACATATATGTAAGTACGAAAAGCGAATACTGAGAGAGTGCGTGTATAATTGGTAGATTCCGAACCATTGTTTTAACGACAAAAACTAAACCCCTCAAAATTGATTGTAGGAAATTATTTTGTGCAATTTAACCATATGCGTTTGATCTTATATATGAATGTTTTGATGAGAAATGAATGCTAAATTAACTATCTCTTAGTTCAGAAATTTGTTTAGAGTAATAAAAAAGGAATGGCTCTTATATATATCAACAAAGTTCGAACAATACAGAAATCAATACTTTTCATTAAAATAATTTGAATTAAGACATATCTTATGTTAAATAATGTGTACACATATTAGACTCTTTATATTTTGTTTAAAATATTTTTTTTAACAAGAATTCAAAAGGTTTAGTTTATATATATATATATATATATATATATATATATATATATATATTGAATGAATGGTGACTTTGATTGTTTAAAACCACCCAGCCATCTAATCAAAGTTGTCTATATGAAAAAGAAGAGTAGTTGAAAGAAAAACGTAAAGAAAAAAAATAGCAACTAATATTAGATGACCAAAAAGTCAATCCTTTTTTCTTTTTGTTTTTCTCTTAGTTGTCTATCATGACGGATCAAATGATCTTGGTTAAATAGTTGGTGACTATAAAAAAATAAAGTCACCATTCAATTTCTCTCTCTCTCTCTCTCTCTCTCTCTCTCTCTATATATATATATATATATATATATATATATATATATATATATATATATATATATATATATATCCGTTCTTCTTTTCCAAATTGAAGGTTGAGAGAAAAACAAAAAAGAAAATATGAACTAATGCTAAATGACTTAAATGTCACATCATCTTTTTCTCCTTGTTTTGTTAATAGCCAATCTGAAAAAGATAAAAAGCTGAAATTGTTTTTTATATGTTAAATATCTAGTGTCTAGCCTCTACCAGTTTCAAACACACACACACACACACACAACACAAACATATATATATATGAAAAACAACATTCATTTATGTCTTGACATGAAGGCTTATAGCCTTGAGCGATATATACACACTCAGTGACTACCCACACATGGACAACATTCGTGCATTCTTCACGTCTGACACGAAGGCTTATAGCTATCTAGCTTTAAGCTAATGCATGCCCAGTTGATCAAAACAAGGAGAAAAGTAAAAGTGAAAGTAGCCATCGACGTTTCATAATTTATCAAAACATGTTGCCCCATCAACAAATCTTCTAAACTAACAGAACTAAAAGACTAAATTGGGTTGAAATCTTTTGAATAACTGTCACTCAAGTTTGTTCAAACTCATTCTGTAATTGACTAATCATCTGCTTGATATGAGCATAGTTATCTGTTCGACATACACTATAGTAAATGCGTTTGGTGGGTGGTTGAACTACTTGATCATACTAGACCTTTTATCTAGCATGACGCAAATATCAAGACTCGGCCAATCGGAAGGTGGCCAACCCTGCAACAATTTCAGAACCCCAGAATTAAGTACACAGCATCTGAACCGAGTTTGATCTATAAATACCAAGCTGCTCCAACTGCAAACCCCACTCGCAGACACTGCATCTTGTAAGGATCGATCTTACATACAGAGCAGTCGGAGTCATCTTCATTCTTCAGCAGCTATGGCTTCTTCTGATCATGGCCGCTGTGCCATCTTAGCTCTCCTTCTCTCTCTGTCAATGCTGAGCAGCCATGTATGTTTGGGTGGTCGCTATCTGTTGGAAGCTGATGAGACCACCAAGGCACCAGAGGAGGTGAACCCACATGATCAACACCCTTTCCCGACAATACCAACCTTGCCCAAGCTGCCTGAATTCCCAACTCTGCCTGAGCCTAAGTTCCCCGAGATCCCCAAGCTGCCGGAGCACAAATTCCCGGAGATCCCAAAGCTAACTGAAGGTCATGATCTGCCTGAGATGAAGTTCCCAGAAATCCCCAACCCATTTGAGCATCATCTTCCGGAGCTGCCAAAATTCCCAGAGATCCCCGAGCCAACTCTCCCTCATGAACTTCCGGAAGTTCATCTTCCTGAGTTGCCTCATGAGTTCCCATCTTTTCCCAAGCCAACTCTACCTGAATTTCCGGCATTTCCTTACAAGCCCATTTCACCATGATCATGGCATTCAGTACATGCCTTGCTGATCAGCTTAATGGCCATTTGGCCCTCACCGGTAGACTTACACTCCCTGTGCCTGCTTGTTGCGTTTTATGCACGTATGTGAGTTGCTCACATACATTAGCTTTTATATATAAGCCTTCTTTCCTTGTGTTGTCAAGTTGGTTTGTCCTGTAAGCAATTTCTGTGATTGGCAGCAGTAGCTGGTCTGTATTCTGATGCTTTCATCATGAAATAAAGTTAATATTCCAAGTTTTAAAATGATCTGTGCTAAATTGCCTATCTTTATTTTCGTTTGATTTTCATGGATTCTTCTGAACTCCAAATGATTGTATGCATAATACAAGTTGAATAAGTTTGAGATTACATTACAACTGATTCAAAAAAAAAAAAATTACATTACAAAAATTGAAAAATTTTTAGTTGTATAATGCATTTTTTAGATTCGAGCTTAGTTCGGCCATACCCGAATAAGATTGTCGGACCGTTTGGCGTGCCCCAAAGAAAAAATCCTAACTCCGCCCCTTGTCGAATAGTGCACCGTAAAACTATTTTGATCTCGAAATAGCTATGAGAAGACAGGGAGAAAACTTGAACCTTCCATTCAAACAGCAGCTATGAGAAGACAAGGAGAAAACTTCAACCTTCCATTCAAACAGCAGGATTCTCCCACTCACTGAACCGGCTTGCCGATACAATGCATAGATAAGGTTTACATCCTTTTTCATCTTCCCCTTCTGAATCAATTTGAGATATATTGAATTGTTTTCTATCTAATGAATATGAAAACAGCGATATAACTGCGTACCAGCCGATTAAAAACAAACTCGCTTAAGAAGATAAAACGGTGATTTAATGATGAAAATAAAAGGAAAATGCTGAAATTGGTTGCAGCTGACGTTTTTCTCTTTTATGAAGTTAACAAAATTCTGAATTTTAATCAACCGTGAAATTTACTTTGGGTGAGGAAGAAGAGATATCACCGAGTGAAGGTTGATTCAACTTCCATGTTAATGCCTCCTTTTTACGTGGACAAAGATTGATGTTATGGGTAGAGGTGGTGCTATGAATTTTTCATCACATGAGTCAAATTATAATTTAAAAATTTTAATAAGAGAAGCTGGTCAAACTTCAATGTTTCATTACTCCACTTATGCTTAGTTGCAAGTGAGATAGGGAGATCCATTGCTCAGTAGAAAGCCGAAGCTCCCACCTAACCCATTGTCTCCCTAGGTTCCATTTGACAAATGAAACAACTTGTAACTATTCCATGAATCTGCCTCAACAACGTACCCCAAAAGTTGAGGCAGATTCATACAACACATTTTAAGGTGTTCTATAGAATATATGTCTTGTTTTTGGTGTCTCGAGGTACCACTCTTATTGAACCTCCATTTACACATCAGTGACCCACTTTTTGTAGCATTGCAGGTTGACACTTCTAACTGCACTTTAAATGAAGACTAGCCCCCACTTCAAGCCATTATGCCAAACCAAAACATAATTTTTCAAATTTTATATATAAATTAAGTTTTTTAAAACTTACAAATAATTTTGATTCTTTTAAATTTCAAAAGGTTGGCCTGCCACCACCCATGGGAGTACTGCTAGGCTTTAGGCATCGAGTCTGCCAGATCCTATAAGAGCTGGGTTCAGGCTTGCCCGATGTTCAAAATTCGAGTCTGGGTTCGGGCTCGATGTTCAAAACTCAAGTTTGGTTCGGCCTCACTTGATTACAATAAAAAAATTAATTTTTAAAATTTAAAATACTTTTTAAATATAAAATATATTTTTAATAATAAAATACATCTTATTAATTAAAAAAATATTTAAATTTTATGAAGCCAAACCAGGTCGAACCGACCCGGGCCCATTTTTTTGAGCTCAAACCCAACGTGATCGAGTTGGATATCGAGTACCCATTGAGTACCCAACCCATACCCATATCTAAGTACCACTACCTACCAAGCGTTAGACTGTTAGTCGTTACCCGGCCCAGACTTAAGTAAGTACTACTACCTACCAACGTTGCTAATCGGCGTGGCATAATAAACATTGCATTGACTTTGCTTAATAAATTTTATATGTTGAAAATAAACATTGCATTTACTTTGCATCATAACTTTATATTTTGGCCCGTTGATTGCAAAACAACGAGAAACTAAATATTTTCAACTTTCAAGCGAAAATCGGAAGCCTTCAGGCTTTCAGGGCATGATTCAAGACAAGAGGATCCAAAGCGTCCAATCCATATTCCATTTTTCAAAATTTTAGTTTAATTTTCGTTTCGTCCCTTTCGAGCGTGGAGGGAAACCTTACCTACTTTCAAATGCCATCACAGACGACCCCCCTTCCTCATTTCTAATATTCCCAAAAGCCAACGCTATAAATACTCTGAAATATTTGCTGCCCACCATTGTTTCTTCCGCCCGTCAAACTGCCCAGCAAGAATTTCATCTTCCGGCACACCCTTACATTGGGTTTCTCCAAATCAGATGCAAAGGTTCGTGATCAACCCTCCGATTGTTGAGTCCCACTTTCCTTTTTGGCTCAAATTTCGTTGGAGATTTGATTTTTTTTTCTTTTTGTGAAATTTGGGTTGCCCTTGTTGGTTTTTGATACTGGTTAGGGTTACTTTTAGGTGCCTTACTTGTTTAGGAATTAGCTGGTGTGTTGATTGACTTGTGAAGAGGGAGGAATGAATCAGGGTAGCAATTATTCGGCCGGAATGAGTACGGATTTCCATCTGCCCGACGAGATTCTCGCCGTGATCCCCACTGACCCTTACGACCAGCTGGATTTGGCGCGTAAGATTACCTCGATGGCAATCGCGTCTCGGGTGTCGAAGCTCGAATCGGAGATGGGGAGGTTGAAGCAGAAGATCTCTGAGAAGGACGTGTTGATTTACGAGCTCCAGGACAAAGTCTCGCAGTTGGAGCGAGCGTTCCAGGAGGCTGATGCCCGTCTCCGTGAAGCACTCGATGAGAATGTATGTACTTTTTGCTCCCTTCTTTCTTTCCTCCCGTCTGGAACAATTAGTTTTCCTTTGGGGGTTTTCCAGTCCGTGTTTATTCCTTTGAAAACGTCGGTGGTTGAGGACTACTAGTTCATCGAAACCTCTTCTGGTTTTGTCTATGTTTGTTAGACCTCAGCGTAGTTTCCTGTAAGCACCATTATCATCATCACTGCCACCACTGTCGCCTCCACCTCCACCACCATCACTGTTGTTCTTCGTTATATTGAATATCAACAAACATTTCATGGTCATGCAGACAAAGCTTTCCAATGAAAGGGATGCTTTATCCATCGCCACCAAAAAATTGAACAGAGATTTATCCAGGGTAAGTCATCTTCCTTTCTCAAGGCAGTTTTGTACGACCTGTTGCTCTTATTTTTTTTACTGTTTACTTTAATGTGGCTGACGTTCCAACGAAAGTGCGTTTCTTTCATATAAGATGAGAATTTTCGTGTGGGAAGTAGTGGGGATTGCCTTTGAGGATGTAATTGTCCTTCTAGTTTTTGAAATTGTTGATGATGTTAGATTGTTGGAGACCTTTGAATAGATGTGTACCTTTTTTAGTTAGTAAGGTGAAGACGTCGTGCTGGGATGCAGTGGGATTCGGATTCCTTATTTCGTGCGTGTAGTATCAAAAAATGCCTAATAAATATCATGATTTGGTAAATAACTACTCTGATACATTTCTTTGAATGCTCAACCATTGAAAGAAAGGCAAATAGTGGAATAGCACAGGTTTATATTTTAACACTGATATTTTTTATTATAGAAACTGTTGACAAGTAAGTATTGCCTTGAAACAAGTGCCATCTAAATTTATAAACTTTCTTAGAAGGAAAATTGTGATTAATGCCTGTCATCTATGGAGATTAGATAGACCTAATCCAGATGCAGGGTGCTAACTGGCTATGCCACATTGACACTTCACTTGGCAGTTTGCAACTTTGCATGCACACCATGCGTCTACATTACATGAATATACCAATATACTTCACAGTCATGGTCAAACTAGTACCGGATATTGTCAACTCTTTGTGCTATCTTATCTCATTTTGATGGTTTATTTTTAGTTTACTTGTATTTTTTTTCTTGTCTACCACATTACTAGTTAATTTCACAGCCAATGCTTTAATTTGAGTAATCATCATGATCTCTCTCATACATACATATACATATATAAATATAAATATATATATATATTATATGTTATGTGTATACATATGAATGTATGTACATTGTATACAGAAGAAAAAAGTAAATTGTTTATAAGATTAAACTTATGAATTGACAGCTTTGCAACACCAAGCTCGAGTCCAAGGCAAGTTGAAATGAGCTTATGTATAGTCAACTGCACATGTCTTAGTTGACAACTGAGTTTGGGTGTGGCAATTTTAAGGAGTTCACGTTCCTCGGTTAGGCCTGTTAAGCCATGGGACACATGCTTGTATATTCCCAATTTGAGCCTGTAGGATGTTGCTTATTTACCAAAAAGCAGCCTGTGCTTGTGTTTCTCAATGACATAACTGGGTGCAGTAGAATACTGCTGATCTGTTTAGTGGATCTTCTTTTCTTTCCTTCTACCGACTATGGAATTGCAGGCAGCAAAGCAGGGCAATCATGAAGTTATGAACATAAAGCAAATAGATGAAGTCAAAATTGCTATCTAAAGAAAGAACAAAGTGACACTCCACCTCAACCAACATATGAGAAGACAAAAACGGCATCTAGTCTTCTGCCCAGTGTCTAGGTGGGTGCCTAGGCCTGCTTATGACCCCATGGAGAATCTTGGTGTAGTCCCTACACTGGACATCAATGAAAATATGACCTGGTTTCTTCTAGTCTACGGGTTCAAAAAGACCTACTTTATTGTTGATTAAAAAGAAAACCAAAATTGTTCTAATACAGCCTGAAACTTGTGCTTTGATCACTGAACATATGTTTGCAGTCAAGGTCATACTTCTGATGATGCAAATAATTTGAAGATCACATGAGCTTGTTACTGCAGTTTCGAAATGGTCCTTCCCATTCAATGTTTTCCAAATCGTGTGCTACTCTTTCCTTTAACCATAATAAAAGTTCTCCTTAGGGTTATATCCTGTGCTGCTGCCCTCTTTATCAAAGGGTTATGAGCCTCCAGAGCTGTATAAAGAAATGGTTTTGCCTTTTCCTGAAGTATTTTTCTTCCTGCTTGAAAAAATTGAAAAGGATGGGTTGTTTTGGCATAATATCAGAAAAATATTTTCTTGAAAAAAATTATCAGTCTACTGTAATTGTATGCCACTTTGATATTTTATTGATTAAGGCATTTTCCCCAGGTGGGTCACTTTTACCATTTAACCATAGTCCTAGTTAGCTACCAGCTTGCACTTTACCTTTTATCGATTAAGGCATTGTAATTTGTTAGCTCTTAGCTGGTTAAGATATCACTTTCAACTTTTAATTGTAATCCAAGTTACATTCCTGCTTGGCCTATGATACAGGGGTACGGATACGGGTGCTGGTATGGATATGGGTGCAGAGTACTTTTAAAAAATACGGGGACATATCCGTATATATATACATGTATATATACATATATGTATACATGTACATAGACAATAAGATTTTAAGCAAATAAACACATACATTCGTTGTTTACATTTACAAGAATATATTATTAAGCAAAGGATGGTGACATAGATAAAAATACAAAAAATACAATAATATTCCAAAAAAATTTGCAAAAATTAAGCCTGCCATGTTCAAGCTGTGCTCTTTACCAGGACCAGTGTTGTGTTGCATCGACACAGGTACTTCTACCTTTTAGAAGTGTCTGTGTTGCACAGTACTTGGGTTATGTGGGTGAAATTGGATGAAGACATGATTTTGTGGACAAATGAAAAATTTTAGGTGGTCTACTGTCCATCAGACAGGCTATGCAGTATCTTTATAAAATATACTTTTGCCAGGATGGGCTTGCGCAGCTTGCCCTATGGTTCTGAGTCTTCTGACTGTTGTAACTTGTAAAGCTGAAAAGTGAATGGGCTGGTTGCGGTTTGGCTTGTCTCAGTCAATGTTTCTGTTACTGCATTGTATAGTGTAATTCAATATTTTATATTGTGATATTGAATACTAGATTAATGCAACTCACAAAAAGGAAATAGGGAATCCTTGAAGCAAAGGAGTATCTGCCAATATTTTTTGGTTCCAATTTTTTCTTGATATATCATAAATGAATTCCTCTTACAAGTCGACTCTGTTGGATAATTATGAATTTCAGTGTTCTAAAGAATCAATGATGCTCAAGTCTCCTCTCGGAAGATGAATAGTTTCAAACTTCCAAGGATCTCACAGGATTTTACTATCAAGGGTTATGCATTAATAGATAAAGTTGACCAGAAATAGAAGGCATTAGGCATATAATATACAATCTGTGGCTTATATGGGGAAAACCAGGCATGTTATTAAAGGTTTTAGAAAAAACTACAAAATGCTACCTAACAAATAGGCAAATATGAAACAACCACCTAACTTTTGATCTTCATCAAAGAGGCCCTCAACTTTTCTAGGTAATTCTCAAACAAGTAGCTCTTCATAAAAAAATATTAAATTAATAAAATAAAATACTGCAATGCCCTTCTCAAACAAATTAAAAAAAAAAGTTAACAAAAAAGGAAAAATGGCGAGGACTGTTGTTTTCCCTCGCTACATAGGCTCAGGTTCCGTCCTCGACACTCGTCCTCCAATGACGGTCAATGATGGGCCCTCGTGCTCTCCAGTGAGGGTTTCACTATTGACGACTATTTGATGGCAAGGGTCCATCATCAACCTTGCTGTTTGATAAAGGTTGACAGCTGTTTCCATCGTTGTTAAGTGAGGAGCACTGTCACCCATTGCTAGATGACGAGGGCTGACAGTGGGCCCTTGCCATCCAGTGAGGGGTGACCCTCACTAGACAACAAGGTCAATGTCCTCCTTGCTTTTCGACGAGGGTCAACCCTCACTTATAGCTGCTGTCAGGCCTCACCTAGTGAGGGACACTGTTGCCCTCTCACTAGGCAGCAAGGGTCGACGGCTGTGATTGACCCTCACCATCCAGCGAGGGGCGATAACAACCCTCATTTGATGGCAAGGGATTTCTTAACATTTTTAAAAGACTTTGTTTTAAAAGGGACATTTATGTATTTTACTTTATTGTTCTAAGTATATTTTTAAAGAGGTGGTGGTTTGAGAAATACGTGCAAAAGTTGATGACCCTTTTGATGAAGATCAAAAGTCTAGTGGTTATTTGATATTTGCCTATTTGTTAGGTGGCATTCTGTAATTTTTCAAGGTTATATAATTCATTGCGAAAATTTCTTTCTGGTATAACATTAATTTCTTCTTTCCTGTAATCTTCATCAAACAATATCTGAAGGCTAAGAATTGACTTTAACGTGATTATTGCTCCCATGTGGACATAAAAGTTCAAGTTCCATGATAATATGCTACATCCGGTTTTTCTACATTCAACTATATTTCTTCTCAACTCTGATGAGGTACTCAATTCTAACCAGATTTTTGGCTTTCTTGGCAGTTGGAAACATTCAAGAGGCATTTAATGCAGTCATTAAATGACGACAGTTTATCTGTAAGTTTTATTTAAAAACTGAAAAATTTGCATCAGCATGGCACATGTTCTCTCTCTCTCTCTCTCATATGATAATATATGCATGAATGCACATCCAAAAGTGTGCTTCATATAATTTTTGCCCGTTTTGTTTTCCAGCAGGCAGAGACAGTTGATATTGGCACTTGTGATCAGTCAGTTGCTAAATCATCAACTTCCCCATCTTTGAAGGGTATTTAATTTCCAGAGATTACTTTATAATCTATATCTATATTTTTTTGGTTCTTTTGTTAGGAAAAACATATTTGTGCTGCTGGATAGAATAATTCACTTTTTTTTTGTGTTTTCCTGCCTGTACTTTTAGATGACGAATCCAATGGCTACAATGCAAATCAGTTCAAAAGTGGCCTGTCAGATGCTACAAATACATTTCAAGATAGTAAGTTTTACTCACATTGTAAGATATAGGATATTTTTATGGTATTTTAATTTGCTTTGGAAAAAATCTTGCAGCCTCAAAGTATACTGGTAGTAGATTCTCTATAACACCATACATCACTCCACGCCTTACGCCAACTGGGACACCAAAAGTTGTATCAACTACTGGCTCCCCGAAAGTCTTTTCTGCAGCTGTGTCTCCAAAAAGGAATTCAGGTGCCACTTCACCTACAAAGTCACACTTTGATGGGCGACCTGGCTTACCATTATGGTATCCACCAAGTCAGCAGTCCTCTGCACCATGTTCCCCTCCTCATGGGCGTCCTTTACCAGGTCTTCAACATTTTACATGATAAACTTTGCTTTGTTAAACTTTTTTCATTAATCTACTTGTTTCCCTCGGTTTTTTTTCAATTTACTTTAGTTTCATTCCGTTTTTGTGTTTAAGCATGTGCAGTGGCTTATTTCTAATGTTGACTTTTGGTTGTCCACACAAACAACATTAATATGATGTGATCCTCTAGTGAAGGCCTCGGCAGCATTGGTGGCTAACAATCCACATGATGTGAACCATAAGTAACCTTTTATTGCTGCTGCTTCATTTTGGCATGACACAAGGATACTTTGTAGAAGTTCCATTTCATGATGCAAGATGGAGATGAGGGATGTGAAAGCATGTGCAGACATTATATTTAATTTTATTGTGAAGTATATTTTACTGATCAAAAGTGAATCTGTCATGCTCTTTTGACCTAAATTCCAGAAGTACTTCAGAGTTCATAGTTCATGTCTCGCAACTGCTATCCTAACTGTGTGTGCCCCTGTAATATGGGTTTGATGTTTGGTAAGTAGAGTTTCTAAGACTGCTGTAGAACATTTCATGCCTTCACATGGAGAAGACAACGACTAAGCTTTCCATGCTTCAAATAGTTTCTTGTGCCCCTCCAATTTCTGTGCCAACAAGGCTAAGAAATGAAAATGATTAAGATCTTATTGCCCAACCCGAATAGGTAAAAAGTGCATGTTCTGTAAACCTTTATAGGAGTTGGGGCTAAAAGCATGCACTCATGAAATTTTCCATTTGCAAGTAATTCATATTTCATGCAAGAGTCATGCTCAACTCACTAGACATGCAGGATTACGTTTGCTCTTAAATGTGTAAAAAATTGTGAAAAATTCATTTTTTCTCAACATTTGACACTTAAATGATTACCACATTACCCGTCTTAGCAGAGTTTTTTTGGTCGGAGTTTGTGAAGAACCTTCATGTACCTCCTTTCTAGACCTTTTTATAATAGCTTGGTAAACATTGTAAAACAAACATGTAAGAGAAGGGAAAAAATGACTACTCTCTCTCTCTGTCACACACACACACACACACATAGACACACTCACTCACATATCTCAAAGAAAAAGGAATCAACAAATTACCTGTTTCTGACTATGAAGTGAAAAGGGCTGCCATTGCAGTTGTCATTGTGTGAAAAAATTGCTGGTGGACAGAACCTTCAAATGGAAGGGAAAGACCTATTGGTTTCTGATAACCTCTATGACTTTTGTAGGACGGACCCCTCGGATAGATGGAAAAGAATTCTTCCGACAAGCCAGGTTTGTGTTTCCCTCCAATGACTGTTTCCTCTTCTTTTGTTGACATTCTTCCATAACACATTGATATTTGTTATACTTCAGGAGTCGCCTCCAGTATGAGCAGTTTAGTGCATTTTTGGCTAACATCAAAGAGTTAAATGCACACAGGCAATCTCGTGAGGTAACACCTACCGTTTCTTAACAGCTAATGATCTATTAGATTAACAGTGCTAAGTGTTTTTGCAAACTTCATGAGGCAATGAACTGCTTATTTTGGTGAAATTGATAATATGGTGACAACAGAGTGACGACATATACAATAAAGAAATATTGTCCGTCATCTCAAGAATAAGGTTTAACAATTACCCAAAATAGTTCACAACTGATAATGTTAGCACTATTGAAAGAAACATTTGTTGTGTAGCAAGGTCAAAACAAGCCATTCATGTTGCTACTTACTAGAAGCCTAGAAACCAATAGCATTATTTATATGACTTGCTCTTTGACAATGGCCCTTAGCCTGTATCTTTGTGAGATTGGCTCTCTGATTCTAGTAATTAAATTGCAGGAAACTTTGAGAAAGGCAGAAGAAATTTTTGGTCCCGATAATAAAGATCTTTACTTGTCCTTTCAAGGGTTACTCAACCGGAGCATGGCTTGAGTACCTAATTCACCTTGAGAGGTACTTCGTTTGTTAAATTTTCTTCACTAGAGCAATCTTTTGATTACTGACATGATATACAGACACTGTGAAGTTCTGCTTCCACTCTCCGATGCTATGGTGAAGACCTCGAGAGCTATCAATGTCGGCTTCTTGGCTTCATGTTGTTGGAAGGCTGCTGGTTTTCCAGATTATCAGTGCAGCAACATGCACTGGCTTATCAGAAAGGGTCGACTTCTCTCTCTCTCTGTCTCTTTAACTCTGTAAATACATTGATATCCACAATGCACTTTAGTAAACGACGATGGGTCTTTCCGAGTTTGCGAATCTCATATAACAGGGTAGTTGGAGTCTTTGTTTATGAATCTGCTGTGTAGTATCTCTTTTAATCTATAACATGCATAGTAATTTGGCAACTGTTTGGCGCACTAAAGCTCTGTTACCATGAATAGGGAAAGAAAAACTGCGTCAGGTTTCTTTGGGCAAACCCTCACAAATGTTGTGGTGGACCATAACGATTTCATTCAACACGTGCCTTGGGAATCTGCTGTTTGAATGAGTCTTTTATTTCCCTATATTACTGTCAGTGTTATCAGACCCGAAAACTGAAGTTGAATCAGCCAGGCTGCCGTTCACCGATTCAGCCGAATCATTATGAGGCAAAAAAATAAACGGAAGAATTTAGACAAAAAAAAAAGCACATTTGAATATAATGCTTTCAAGCATCAAGTAGCATAACATAGCTGGTCGGAGTATGGTCTGTGAAAAAGTAGGTCTTCAGTTTGATTCTTACGAGTGTTATTATATTTTTACGGACATCTTAAGTAGTGCGGCATGGTATTTAAGTTGAAGAGTGCATTGCTGTTATTGTCAATGTTGATGCAGCTCTGAGCTCTGAACCCCAAAGGTAAGAGGAAGGGAGGGGAGCTTTTCGACTTCATTTTTTGGCAGTGGATAGCCAATCTCCTGCTCACTTAATTTTTCCTATAGAAAAATATAATCTTTGGCTTTTTGAACACCCTATGGTTACTCCACTATTCACCTCATCAATAAAAAATCAATTGAAAATTTGTAAAGAGCTTTGGGTGATCTGAAGGAATATTTCATCACCCTATAGTCGAACTCTGGGATTGCATTGGGGTCTAGAGTGATACACTATGGCTTCAACTCAATGCCACACTCCACCATGGCAGATATAAGCTGGCATGGCAGTTGCCACCCTTCTGCCCACCCGTCCCATATAAATTGTTTATTTGTACATTTTTATGTCATTTCCTTTTACTTATTTACATATTAGCTCTCTTAAAAGTGGCCATTGAAAATATTATTGTCTTGGATAATTGTAATTTAAAGTATTAATGCGTCATGGCGCACCATTAACCTATAAATATAATACATATATACCAAGCCAGGACAGTCCAACCACTGGATCCGGGTAGGGTTAAACTGAATTTAAATCTTAAAAATACATAGAGTGATTAAAAAATAATATCTTTTTCAATATAAATTTTTTTTTTTTCATTGGCCAGGGTGGGGCCATGGCTTAGGTGGGCCCTCCCTCCCTCCGCCCCTGATATATACTGACAACCCAGACTCTTAACCCAGACTCTTACCAGCCGCCAGTCAGACCTACTATCGCAGGGGTCTTGATAAATTCAGTTTGAATCATATATTTGGTTCACGGTTTGTGAAATATGATATACTTCAAAACATTTTTTAAGGGCCAATCACGCGTCCAAATGCTTACTTAATAGAGGAAAAAAAAAACCTAAATGCTTATTCAATGGAGAAAATAAAAAACAAAACAGTCTGCATAGTTAGCTGAAGATAGAAACCATACAAGGCAAGTTGTCAATATTAAGTGTGAGAATTTTCAACTGAATCAAAGAAAAAATCAATCTCCTGAATGTGCGGTTTCAAAGATTGACATGAACTAAAAAAAAAAAAAAATCAACTGAAGCTCAAAAAATTGAAACGAATTGAGAGAATAACATTCATAAAATTATCTTCAGTACCCATCTCAAAAGAGCTTTTTATTTTTGAAATTAATTAAATGATTCCATAATCTTGCAACGGACTAACTTTGGAAGAAAAATTTGAATTTTTGATTCACTTCAAAGCTAATCTATTCTTATGGTGAACTTATCCTTTGAAGGACACAACTTAGCTGATTAGGCTGATAGGTCGGTGAAAGCCAAGTCATCAGTTCAATTCTATGGGCAGTTGCTACTCTCAAGTTATCATAAGTCCAAAGCGGCCGTAGACTCTGGGGCAGGTGGAAGGTGGGGAGGTCCCAAAGCGGCCCTAGACTCTGGGGCATGTGGGAAGGCGTTCTGGTGATCAAACACTGGTTCTTATGGTGAAGCACAAAATTTGTGAGATTCCCATAAACAGGCTCTACTTGTAAATATTGAACCCATCAATCTGGACCTTAGATTTCACATGATAACGGGTGATAGTCTTGCACTGGTGTAAAATTGAAAATGCTGAAAGATACAGAGGCACAATCCATTTTGTGGCTTCCGTCCAAGTCCAGATTTGTATTTGAACTGAACCCAAATGTATTCAATAATCATATCCCATTGAAAGTCCAATTCTTTTAAGGTTTGATCTGATGAGGTTAGATCCAGTGCGATCAGAATTTGCATCAGCCAATTTCAATCGAATTGCTGACAAACCGATTCGATTAAATGAATGATTCAAGAGTGCCACATGTTTTTTAAGTGATTTATAAGAATTTTTTTTATTAAATTTTTCTTACCTTTAATTATTTTATATATTTTACAATTATTTTTCTGATAGTATATATTTCTTACCAATTCAAACATTCCTAAATCAGTTGATTGTCCGAACCGGTGGATCGGAAAATGATTTCAATAATATTGGTCAGATTTGACAATGGCTAGCTAGATTCTGAAGCGAGTCCAAAACAGAGATCCAAATATTTCAAGCTTGGATTAGAGTGGAGTGGATTTCAAGTAATCGTTTTTGGATTTTGGTGAAGTTATTTAAAGGAAAATTTTCATTTTCTTGATTACCTTTGATTCATAATTTTGAAAAAAAAAAACTACTTATTGAAACTTTTAATAGGTCACATTTTTCATAAAACCTATAAAATAGAGACTTCGAGTTTCATTAACAAAAAACAAAAAACAAAAAATTGTTAGATAAAATGATAGAAATGAAATATAATAATAGATGTTAATATTAAAAAAATTCTGTAGTTTCGATTGGTTATATGTATATTAGGTTCTTAACTGAAAACACTGAAATGCCCTTGATGGTAAACCAGAAAGCCCTCTTCAATATGGGCAAAAATGGAAACTTGAAAAGAAATAATTCATGTAAAAAGACAAAAATATCCTTATTATAAAAAGGTGGAAGTGTGGAACATGGAGGGACCGTTTGTTGTGGTCTATAAATAACCAAAATGCGAAGACTCCTCCCCTATAAGGGTAAAAAAGAAAATTTGAATAAATTTCATATAAAATTACAAAAATACCTCTCCAATGAATCGTGAGAATATGTCTTCCCATGTTAACTACATAAGATAAGACAGCACTCATTTTTTGGTATTATGAGCAAATAAAGAGCCCCAAATTGTAAATTTTTTTTTTTTTTTCAAAACCATAACCGGATCCAAATTAGAAGTGGTTCTGACTTTTAACCAGATCCAACTAGCAGGGAATCTAGTTTTATATGCAAATCGATCAAACTAACGATGTCAATATATCCAATTTGAATTGATATCTTACTAAACGGTTTTTGAAAAAATTGGATACGAAAAAAACTAATATCCCATTAAGAAATCAAATCGAATTCGAATTTAAGAAACGACATCCGATTGTCGTCAGATTCCAGACTATATTTATTTTAAACAAGCATCCTAAATCCAATGCTCTTATATTTTGAAAGCGAGCTAAATTTGGTTTAAAATTCGGATTTGGATTACTATATGAATATAAAATTCATATTGTAAAATGGAATTTTAGATTCAAATTCAAATATGACTTTTCTATATCTGTATTCAAATCAAAATTCCAATCCAAACATTTGAATATGAAAAAAAAAAAAAACAGATATTGATTACCACTTCAAAACGAGAGAGAGAGAGGGAGAGAGAGAGGGATTACGCTAGCGAATCTTTAAAACTCAAGGCCACGCATTGGCAGAATAAGAGAGAAGTGTCAACCACACATTACAGAGAATCCAAGCATATGATAGAAAGCCTTCTGCATTCTCCAATGGAATTCCCCCACATCATCCCACCCTTATCTCCCCAATCCTCATCTTCATTTCCTTCCCCTTCTTACACACCCGCTCTCCCCAACTTCCGCCACACTCTCCGTCCAATCCAATAATAACTGAGCAGTGACACTCTCAGGAGGAGGAGAAGAAGAAGAAGCAAGGAGCCATGGCGCTAGCTACCATACCCTCTGGCCTTGTCATCACCCCCAAGCTATCCACCACCACGACTGCCTCCCCTAGGCTTCCCTGCATCTCCCCCAAGTTCAGAGCCACATGCTCAGCTAACTCCAGCAACAGCAGCAGCGCCACCAACAACTTCGCCGCACTCGCTCTCGCCCTCGCGGTCGCCGCCTCCCCACTGGCCGCTCCCTCCGACGCCCACGCCGACATCTCCGGCCTCACTCCCTGCAAGGAGTCCAAGGCCTTCGCCAAGCGCGAGAAGCAGTCGATCAAGAAGCTGGAGAGCAGCCTCAAGCTCTACGCCCCTGACTCCGCCCCCGCCCTCGCCCTCCAGGCCTCCATCGAGAAGACGAAGCGCCGTTTCGACAACTACGGCAAGCAGGGGCTGCTCTGCGGCGCCGACGGCCTGCCGCACCTGATCGTCAGCGGCGACCAGCGCCACTGGGGCGAGTTCGTCACCCCGGGGATCCTGTTCCTGTACATTGCCGGTTGGATCGGGTGGGTTGGCCGGAGCTACTTGATCGCCATCAAGGACGAGAAGAAGCCGGCCATGAAAGAGATCATCATCGACGTGCCTCTGGCCAACAGGCTCCTCTGGAGAGGGTTCATATGGCCGGTTGCTGCCCTCAGGGAGTTGGTGAACGGGGAGTTGGTGGTCGATGATGCAGACGTGGGTGTGGGGGCTTAGGCATTCTCTCTCTCTCTCTTTCTCTCTCTGTAGCTGGGTCTTGTTGGTGGATTCTCATGGGGTGAGTTGTTGGATATCTTGTGTATTCTAGCTGTTACCTTGTTTTGAATATATTGAATGAACTGAAGATTGTTATGTTTTCATTTCCTATTCACTTAGTTATCTTTTCTTTGATTAATTGTTCAATTTTCTTTCGGAAAGATGTCAGGACAAGCTTATTTTTTTGTGGGCATCGGATCGATCATGAGAAACTGTGGGAACACCAAGCCAGAACCTAGTGAAGAAAAAGAATATATAGCTCTAGCAAGATCTGTTTTTAGAAATTGTGATGTTCTGGTTGGAATCATGGTCATGGGGATTATCCCAAAAAGATCCAAGCCCTTTCCCCCCTCTTCGGGACAGCAGTCAAGTAGAGTGTTACACCTCGATAGTTGACAGTCTAGAGGGGCAGCATCCCACGGAAATCAAATTGTCGATCAGACTTTCATCGGTTCACGAGTCTGATCAACTACACTACACCCCTCACGACTGGGAACATAACCATTGGAATGACATGCGCATAAAAGAGAGTCTGGATTCTTTGTTAGGAAATGCGATTCCCAAACATGAGCCCTACTCCCAGTCATGGAGTCCTACTTCCATGCCATTTCACTTTAAATTGTCTCTGCATGTCATTTCCATGCAGTAATCCTTATTATTTTCTAAAGGTTACTTGTATCAGTTTCCATGGCAGTTCATATGATCAGACAACCAACTGGTTTCCAGCTTCCTAAAGCATCCGAACCAGTCAACCAACTTTTCCTTCTCACGTATCTATGGCGAACATGAGAGATGCTAAAGAATGCATAAATAATTTCCATTTACTTAGGAGGAGAAGAAATGTAGTTTGCAACTGTTAACAGCTAGAATGATGCAAGGGTTGGATCTTGATCAGTAATTTATGTGCATCATAAAACTTTCTACAACTGGTTTATGTTATCATGTTATTGCTCTATGATAGCATTGTTGCAGTCCTGATAAGTGGTTTTAACCATGAGTTTCTCTCACTGCCATGTAGATTGTATTGCATAGAATTAGCTCTTTCTTTCTTTATTACTGATCGACAAAAAGTGGAGTTGGTTTTAACTTTGGATCCTTAACTTGCAGATTACCTGTTGCTGTCACTAAAACGGAGAGGGCTTGGCTTTGTCGTTAAAATGAGGGGGCAGAGGGTTTCTTTTTTTGTTGTATTTAATATTTGACACCATGAAATGCGAATGTGTTTCTTCCTTGGAACATAACATTCTATGTACTTTACTTCCGGCCTGGTTTGCTTTTCTTGTAGCTTGATTTTTCTATCCAATTTCTGTATTATATTTCTAGCTAGTTGGAAATATGTTTGCCAAGAGACAGACCTTAGGGTGCATGAGCTCATTGTTGTCTTTATCTTGAAGGCCGATTGTTAGCCAGGTGAAGGGAGCAGCTCTTGTTGCCTCTCAATCACAATTTCTTAGCCGAAGATTTTGGTCTTCCCTGAAAGCTAGGCCGGAGCTTCAGCCAGTCCAACTAGGGACTGCTAGATGAAATCCAAGAGCAAATTTTTTCGAAAAAACTGCTCAAGTTCGTTTTTTGTTTTTCCAAGCAGCTACTTCCTAGATGGCGTACAATTCCTGAGGGGTTCGGCACAACGAATTGGATGCATTGCCAATTAGATATTTATTTATATTTGAATCTGATCTGATGTCATTTTTTAAATTCAAATCTGATCTAATTTTTTAATAGGTTATTCTTTGTTGCATCCAAAATTTTTGGAACGATTTGCCAGACATTCGATCCCAATCCGACATATTAAGTTATTATCATTTATCTTTTTTAGAAGTATTACAACAAATAAATTTCACTTAAAGTTTTCCCTTCACACCTTTATATCTTAATTGCATAACATTAATTGGTAATAAATTAGATATGTTTACTAATTAATTAACCATAGGCAAATTGATTGAGTTTAGAATTCTATTTCTACAACTAAATAAAACCTGACTTTATGTAGCAATTTCTCGTCTCTTTCCATGGCCGAACAAAGAAACAACCAACAAAAGTTACAAGCATGCTTTAAGTATGATCCTATTTGCATTTATCAGGGATTAAAATTTATTAATTATATTTTCTTACTTCATTTGAAAGAGTATGTGAGCCTTTTCCACATCGGGTAAAATCTCTCTCTCCAATCTCCACCCTTCTTTGCCAAGGGGCTTAATGTAGCTGATCCAGTTGCTGGGAAGGTAAGGAGTTTGTCATCATTCTTGAGTGTTAGGCCCCTAGGGATAAGTTGACTCTCTCTCTCTCTCTCTCTTGCTGTGGAAGGTGTATCCTTTCTTGGAAATGAGCTGGATATCACAAGTAATTGTCCGGAAACCTTGTGTTTTGATGTTTATTAGTGGCGCCAGTGGCAGTCTACAACAACGGCGGAGCCAGAAATTTTGTCTGGATTTGTACTATAAGCAAACTGCTAAAGACACTAATAGGAAAATAAATAATTGTTATAGCAATGGTGCAGGCAACAGCCTATGTCAGCCCATACGTAGCTCGGCCGCTGGTCTACAAGTGGCAAATTAATTTACCGAGTTAAACTGTTCAGGTTCTCAGACCACATAGGTACGAAGAGGCAGTACTTCCATTTCCTTAGCATGTCAAACTCATAAAGTTTCTTCCCAATTCGCATCTTTTTCTCACTTTTTCCCTGCATGAAGTTAATAACTAATTAGATCCAACCAATTTGTGATCTATGTGTTTCATGCACGCTATTATTTTAGCTATCCTCTCCCATCTGGCTGTGACTATCATGACAAAAGTCACGGTTAGAATTGAAGGGAAAAAGTACAGCATATCGTATCTATCTTGTGCTAAAAATAATTTCTCTACTCCCACCTGATTGACCCCCACTAAGACCGCGTGACTGCTGGTGCACTATCCTCAGTTTGTCTCATGTTTATGCTTTTGGATGAAGGAGGATCAGGTATTGATATCTAATTAACTGCACACAATTTTCTCGATTATATATGCTTCAAAAATCACACACACACACACACAAATACTATAGTTCTTGATAAAAGCTTTCATGAGAAAAAAAATGGTTAAAAACTTCAGATGAATTTATACACTTTCAAACAGCTAATGAGTCAGCTGATGTTTTGCCGAGTTGCTCTAGTTTTGGTGCTGACTTGCTTGGGTCCGGACTCAAGGACTAGTGAGAGGATGATCCTGAGCCAATTTGAGCAATTCCCAAGTCAACTTGCTTAGTTGGCCAACAATGGGTGAGACGTTGGTTCGGTAGGAGGCTTGCTTTAGTTGTGGCATGGTAATCCAACCAGCGGCAGCGTCAGAAGCACCCAAACTAACTAATACCAAAGGCTGCTTGAGCTTGGATTGGGATGTGCAAAATCAGTGTGGTAGGGCTACAATAGTTGCGCTTTTTTTTTTTTTAAATTGTGAATGTGTGAGCGAGACAACATGTGCCATACCTGATCATGAATGAAGCAACTAAGTAGTGACTATAGCACCTTGGCTTGAAAAATTCTTGCAAGGGAAGCTCGAAGGACCCACTTCATCAATTGTGACTATAAGTCTACCATTGCAATGCCGAAAAGTTTAGTCTTCTGTTGTCACTCTAAACACATAAAAAGGTGTCACCATTTTAATCATAGTTAGTGGAGAGAGTTGGTGTCAATCAACAAACAAGTCGTAGATATATTTACACAACCACTGTTTTTACAGAAATTTGAGTATTTAGTACTTTTGGTGAGAATTCACTACAAAAAAACCTAAGCATTACCGACAGCCAGAAATGTCAGTGCAACAAAGACACGTGTCGGTAATGCTTTCACTAACGTTTCATGACATCGTTGATAAAGAGTGTGTTAGTAAAAATCACTACCAACACATTGGGCGACGCATTGGTGTAGGATATCACCAGCGTGGTCTACACATAGGTAATTATTGACTATTATTGACATCTAATTGCATCGGTAATAATCAATTATTTCCAGCATCTTAAAGGCCGCCGGTAAAAACTATAAAGACAATGGACTTAGACGTCAATAAAATGTCTTATCGACATATAACTAGACATTGGTAAAATTGTACATTGACAAACCACATGGACATCGGTAAAACCTTAATTGCTATTACTATTTATCGACACAAGTATACATGTCGATGAAAGCCTTTTAATTTTTTTCTTTATCCGAGTATGACATAATTTTTTTGAAAATCGGAACTACATATACAACTTACTTGCCTACATTTTCTATCTATCAAACGAAACAATTACATATTCACGAACCAAACATATTGGTATAACAAATGTTTACACTTATATTACAATACAACTGATTCACTATAGTTCAAAGTCACAAAAAAGTTTTTAACAAATGTTAACATGAACAAAAGTGCTCTCATGATAATTTCATTTCTGAGGTAGAAATCATACAAAGTTTGGTGGTGACAGCATGTCTATAATGAACATTAAGAAAATATATTAATTCTATCAAAAATAAAGTTGAACAAGTGAAACTCATTATACAAATAAAATGTTACGTAACCTAGATTGGTATCACCCTGTTGTTGTGCCATAAACTAAGTAACTTTAGCCTAAAATTGAAGAAACTTTATCCTTAAGTAATGCATTTTCTTCAAGTAGAGTATATATTTCACTAGATTTAGATAAGATCTAAATTGATAATGACTAACACCAAGCCCCATCATCCATACTTTACCATGTCTCTTATGTTTCATCAACCTAGAGTAGACATCATTACTTCCTGATGTATCGTGTGTCCCTTAAGGCACCATTTCGAGTAACTCTTTTTGTTGATCTTACAACATATGTCATGAAGAATATAATTATTTGAGTATATGATAACATATATGCTGTTGAAATAGAAAGATGTAATTGTTCGAATGAGACTTACAATCACAACATTAGATTAAGGGTTGTAGTAATTCAAGTTCTTATTGGTCTTAGTAGCAATGAACAACTCAGCACGGTCTGCTCAAAACTTTCTCCAAACTATATATTGCAATTAGTACAACATCTCAGTTAATATATACAACTATGTAGTACTTGAAAAAAGATAACATGTACCTCCTTTTTCGTGAAACGTACATAACTTTTTGTTTTAGTTGGATGCAAGTACTTCTGTTTAGCACACACCTGTGCATTTTTTCATTGATTTCTTAAAATATGAAAGCAACTTAATATAAAAAATATATATTCATATTTTTGTGTAATCTTTTCTTTATATTACAAACTCATTATATATGAATGTAATATACACACTTTCTACTTATCTTAAGCAAAATAGTTGGTAATGAACTCCCAATGATTTTGTGAGATGTAGTACATGCTTATGAATTTCGTTACTTTGGCATCAGATTGAGGACATACAGGTTCTTTGCATAATTTTCTACACTCATACCTCCAATAACTGTATAGTTGTGCATATTCATGTATAACTCACTTATGTAGAGGTGCTATTTCTTCTTCGAAGAATTTATATTTGCCTTATTTTTGTTTTCATATATTAATGTGAATGTCAGCATAATACTTTAACATAAAAAATTTATATTAAAATATTACATACATGTATGTGCAACCATAGATCTATTTTGATGATGCGGCAAAGTTGAAAAAATATGATATAACAATGGTGTGGTAACAGGATCACATGCTTGTGTATCAATGTATTTTATCAAATATTGTATCTTTCTTTTGATAGGTTGGTCAATTAGGTTCATCTTAATCTTGTGCTTTGAGCTATTTCTTAAGTTTGCAGTCACTAAAACTCGAGTAATGCCATGTGCATTCATGCGTGAAGGACCTACAAGAAAGTCTATTAAAGTTTATGCATATGAATCACAACATGGGTGATTGTCTAATGAAGATCTATTACCAAAAGGACATGCGTTGTCTGTTCTTCATGACATGTATCTTCGCACTCTATAGTGTCATATTTTTCTTACATATGTGAACCAGTCTCGTTTCTCAAAGGAATGACATTGCTTCTTCCATATGTACTCTTCATCTGTACCATATAAACAACCCAAATATTATGTGCCATCTAAGAAGATGATGCATCTGGTTGTACATGAAACACGTCTCATGACAACCCTTGAATGTTTTTCACAACTGTTTTCGATGCATATTCATGTAAACTACTTCCCTCCCCATGATATTCTCAACAAAATACATTGTACAAAACCATTACATACGATGTGTTCAACGACATCTTTAGCAGCCTGAGTGAGGACATTATTACATCTTACACAATGACATGTCATTCTTCCATTCACTATCACATTATGTGTGACGGCATAGTAAAAAAATTGTTTCACATCAGCCATATATGCCAAACTGTCTTTTCCTTTTGTAATCCAAGTTCGATTATCCATTTTTTAAGAAGCATGTACAACCAACTTCAAAATGATAAACTCACTATATTTTCAATACTAAATTGCAACCATTTGGTTTTTGATTCATGCAAATGAATGCTCATTGTGTAGCTCGTCATGCAATCTTCCAAACAAGTACCTAAACACTTTATTTGGATAATCGTACATCTTTCGAACAATGTCAAAAAGTGACAACTTTAAAATCTGTGCAATATAAATATTATCTTATCCTTTACTCATATATCACTAACTAAAGATTTATTGCACCATACAATTATGTAACATGCTACATAATTTTTAGATGATACTAGAATCCAAGTGGTTTAAGAAAAATATAATTTTTCACTCATTTAAATAATTCATTGAACACTTTGTTGGTGGCTAAAAAGACTAAGGATTGTAAACATTCAAACATCCAAAAAAACATTCAAATAACTTGTCAAACTAACATTCGGCAAATAAGTATATATGTACTTGAATTAGACATGGTCTAAATTTGACTTCGAAATTTGACCACAATGCACTAGAATCTAGTGATGATAAAAATGAGGGTCAACAAACATACTTACAAAGTTTTATGCCCTAAGATTTTCCAGAAAATGGCGAGATCTCGCTGAAAAAATTCGGATATATACCCTACAAATATGTTATAACTTCAAATCATATATAATTAGAAAAAATGAGATAGAAGATTAGGGAACCAACCTTTTCAAGCTTCAACCAAATCAAAGAACCATGATGAAAAAAAGAGCTCAGTGAAAAATCACCAGTAGGAGGAAGAGGGAAGAGAAAAGAAAAGATGGAAGAAGAAGGAATGAGAAAAGGGTTGGAGCAAAGGTAACAAGTTGAGAAAGCCTTTGCTGATGCATAAGACACGTCGGTAAATGAATTAATTAAAAACATTGATAATGTCAATGCAGCAAATATTACCGAGATCCAAGGTGTGTCAGTGAAAAGGGTATTAGTGACGTCTATATTCAACACATTGATCAAAGTAGAGTTTCAACGACGCACGATTCTCGCATCGGTAATGTTTCAATGTAGAAATATTTCAATGACGTGGAGAATTTCACTTGTTAGTAAAAATTAGATCGATACATGTACTTTTGACTGACACACTCTGCTGGACGTCGGTAATCTTGAACATTTTTCACTTTTACCAATGTCTGGCTTTAAACGTTGGTAAAGGAGAAACTTCAACAACACAATAGCTTCACGTGCTTATCAAGATTTTTCACTAATGTTTTTCTCTGAATGTCGGTGAAAATTCATACTTACCGACATTTAGCTCTACCAGTTGGTAAAAGTAAACTTTCACTGATGTTATATTTTCACGCGTTAGTGAAACCATCTTTTTTTGTAGTGATTATAAATTAAGAGCAATGTTAAAGTAGTAATTAGTGATTAGATTTATAACTAAAATCCATATTCGATGGTGAGGGGACATATGATGAAAATGCGCTTTAATGAGACATATTATCTGATGATAGTTGTAACTTTGTGCCTCTTCCGAATTTACTAAGAGGTGTGAAGTTTCATTTGGTCTGTTCTTATTTGGCTCTATATTGACACTCTTCTTTTTGTAAAAAATTAATTATATTTTCTCCTTCCGACAAAATAATACTTTGAATGCATCATACAAGTGATAAAAACTCATGTGTCCCTCCTCTTTATTTTTTGTGTGGCCATTGCCTTTTTCTATTGCATCAATTTAGATATTCAAATCCAGCAATTACAATTTTTGTTGTTTATTTTAGGTAACATGAAAATATGATCACAAACTGCTAATAAGCATGCTTGGAGATCGTCAGTAAAATGTGTCTTTACCGACTGCATCTACGAATAAAGCGTCAGTGAAAGGGAAAATTATACAGATGCAACTTCTAAACCTTGGTATGTTTTGCCAAAAAAACACCTACATCGAAGCGAGAAAGAGCACATGACACTGAAATCATTATTTTTACCGATAGCCACCTTTTGGCTGTTGGTAAAAAAAAAAAAAAAGACAACCTTTCACCTGCATGTATTCCCCCCTTGCCGGTGAAGGCTTATGTTGATCGACATCGCTCACCGGACATTGGTAAAAATCAATCTTCACCGACATCTCTGTTTGGAAGCTGGTAAAAAGCAGCTTTCACCAATGGTCCATGTACATGCATAGGTGATCCCATGTTTTTTGTAGTGTCATGAATACAAATAGGATAAAATATAATGGTTAAAGGCATTGAACAAGAAAACTATAAAAAAACATTGTTGCAAACCAAAAATCAATGTATTGCACTTATAGGCTTGAAGAAACCTTGCGTTCAAACAGCCGACTTCATCCTCAATGAGAAAAGTTTAAGATCTTCATCCTTAATGTTTGTGCAACAAATGCTTCAAGGACTCACAAGCTTTCAGGGTTTCTAGGGCCATGGATTTGACCACTCAAGGAAGAAAAAGAACAAAAGCAAATTTTACTACTGAGTTCCATGGAGAATAATTGTGAAATTGAAAAATTGGATTTATATATAGTTGATAGAGTGCTTGTTCTAGTTGACTCACATGATTAATTTTCTAAATCATGATGAAAAGCATGATCTTTTCTAGCTACCAAAGGAAGTTGAGTGCCCAACATGTATATCTGTTCCAATAGTTGTCCATATGGGTCGTAGTCAATCATGTTCCCACTAGGGCAGATCCCTTTTATTTCAAAGATAGTTGACCAGCCTTTCTTGCTTCATCACATCACTTAAGAAGTAACACTTCCTTTCAATTTCAATTTGTGAGATTCTTTTTTGTTTTATCAGTTTCTATTTTCTGTTTAGGTTTTAATTTGATGGGAAATCTGTGGTTTGTGATATGAAAAGAATAAAGGAAGAGCTAAAAAGCTTCAACTGATTATCTTTAGGGGCCATTTGGCAATAATAATAGTTTGCTATTTTTTCATGAAAATGCATAAAAGATTGGGACAGATTCATAAAATAATGTCTTATAAGATCTCATGAATCTACCTCATTCTTTGAAGTAGGTTCATAAAATAGTAACAAATTGTTTTCACTGCTAAACGCTCCCTTAGGGTCACTTTTTATTCTCCCATTGCAAGAAATCGTGCTGGGAGAAAGGGACCAAATCCCCTAGCGATGTTGGTCATGGCAGAAGCTTCCAAAGTACCTAATTCTAGATTAAAGAGTCTAAATGTATGAGTGACTGAACCATAATTACAAATACCATTTTTTGGGGGTAATTTTTGGAAAACAAATTAGAATATTTTTCGACCTTTCTCCAAAAAATCTTGTATGAATGTGGCAATGGAAAAAATTATCCAAATATATAAAAATAATTAGAAATTTGGTTAATTTGCTTCTAAATTTAGCACAAAAAACTGAAAAACTTTTAAAAATATATTAAATTCTAAAAAAATGAGATAATATTATTTTTCCATCTCTTCATAGTAGATTGTGGGAAAGAGATGTGTATACTTCTTTAAAAGAAAAAAAAAAATTAAAAGTAGAATGAGGAGACAATTAGGCTGCAAAACATAAGGAGGAATGCCTTCTTTCCCTCTTTTGGGGAGAGAAAGAAGGAAGAGAAGGTGGAATGTGGCAATTGAAGCTGAAGAAGAAAAGGAGAAGAGGATCCTGAGAAGGCCAGAGTTTTACGAGAAAGGCGATTAGAGCATTTTTCATGTCCCACCACTTTGGAGGTCTGCTAGAAAGGGGTGACATGGAACATGCAGAAGGTTGTCTTCTGCAAGTTTCAGTGTCAATGTTTGCTTCAAACAGCAAGCCCACTACTTTTGGGGTATCCTAGCATTATAGGAACACCATGCCCCACTCTATGAAAGAAGCTCTTTATATTATTGAGCATTAATACGTGGAATGGATGCCTCTTGATTGGAATGTTTTCTCTAAATGTAGCTTTAGTTTGCAAATTATCTGGTTTTCTCTGCTTGCTCACTCTAGATTTTATGTCATTATTCTAGATCTATGGTTTGGGTCTACCACATACATTTGAACTTATTCTATACCCAATAAGATGAACCTAAAATGTGAGGGGGTTGGCACAATGGATGGGCAGGGGCTGGTAAGCGGTCAATCTCTAGTTTAAATAGCTGGACATCAACTTCCTATGAAAGCACAAGGTTGGGGGTGGGGAAGGAAGAGAACTGATATGCAAGTTGAATTATAGCAAGGGCATCACTTTGAGACACTGAAAGCATGTCTGGTATCCTACGGAAAGACAAAGGGAAGGGTGGGACCTTCAGCCCTCTTGTTGGGTGGTAAGATAAAATACTCCTCTTGTTCACTCAACAACAATTAAATGAGTTTAAAAAATGAGACATTATTTGATAAATAATTGAGTCCAAGTTTGGTTTCCAATCTTCCATCCAAGTTCAAGTTATATGTCTATAAACTTCACAAACTAGCTTACCACCTTTTACATGAAAATATTAGATTTAGAACTATTTGGCCATGAGTTTATAATAAAAAGGTCTGTGCAATTAATAAATTTAAGTGTGATTAAGCTGCACCAAGAAAAGGCTAGCTATTTGGCCATGAGTTTATTATAAAAAGGTCTGTGCAATTAATAAATTTAAGTGTGATTAAGCTGCACCACGAAAAGGCTTGCTGCATTCCAGTTGAAGTAGATTCATTCAGTACATGGGAGAAGAATAGGTGTTAGTAGTCGAACACATGACATGCCACCATGTCATTATTTCAAAGGGCACTGCGTCTTAATGAAAGATGTGACTTTTTTTTTAAGTAAGTTTTTTCCCTTTTGTCTTTATAAGGGGCTTTCTTTAACTTTTCCAAGTAGGAGCGTTTGAGACATTTCAGGCACCTGAACACTTTTCATGTGTTCGGGTTTTAAACACAGGACCTGCTCACATTCATGTGCATTCCAGCAAAAACTCTATCTCTCCAGACTAGATGGCTTCTTCTTTAAGTCCTTTAGATTGAAACAAATATTGGGTGATCTTAATCGAGGTTCCACATTTTTAACACATTGTAATAATGGTATATCATTATGGTTTAGAGAACAAAAAGAAAAGAACAATTTAGGAAGTGACGTTGATGCATGATTAGGGATCTCAATATATCTGATTTGGATAGGATATCCAGTTGAACCATTCAAAAAGATCGTACATGGCAAGAAAATTAATATCCGGTTAGGAAATTGGACAGCTTTAGATTCAAGAGATGACATCCAATGGGATGTGGATTCAAATAGAATTTAATGTTAAATAAATATCTTATATCCAATGCTTACATATTAAAAATTGGCTGGATTTGGTTCAAAATTCGTATTCAAATTCACATATAATGTTAAAATCGGATTTGGTTTGGATTCGAATTGTGAATCGGATTTTGGATTCAAATTCAGATATAACTTTTTTACCATTCATATTTGAATCCAAATCCGAACATGTGAATATCCCAGAAAGCGGATATTGTAAAGAGTATATCCAAATCAACTCTGATCCGTTGACGTCTGTATGTATGATAATCCAGCTTAAATGCAACCTTTAAGGCATCATTGACTTAAGGAAAGAGGGACACAAAACATGGTTTTGATAAGCAACAACTTAATTTAGAACTAACCTCATTGTTGACTTCAACATACAACATCACAAACTTTTGTTTAAGACACCAAGTAGTTATAAAGTCTCAAAAACTGTAACTTCTCTGAATATTTGGCCCTCTCATGCTAATGATGAGCTAAGACAAAGTGCAAGGATATTGTGTTATATTTGTAGTTGTGGAGTTCATACAATCGAATGCCTGAATAACTAGATGTGATTTTATTTGTCATTGTGGTGTATGCTTTTAATAGTTTCTTGTGAACATATTTTCATTTTATTGATATAGTGCAAGCTGCATAGAGAACTGTGGGAGTTGGATAAACCAAAAGAACAGGCCACTAGCATAATGAGTTATTTCTTAATTTCTTGAGTTGCATTGTTCCATCCATGCATCTCATTCAATCATGGCCAGTGTGGGCATGTACTACGTAAACATGTGTGTCAGAAAGAGTTTTTAAAAAGTCACTACATTGGTATTAGCTACAATTTATGAAACGGCGATGGTTTATGGTTTATTTATAAACAGACTTTTAAACTTTAGTCATCTGGCCATTATCAGCATCTATATATATATCTATCTATATATATATATATATGTGTGTGTGTGTGTGTGTGCTCTATAGTTATTTAGTTAGGTTCCATCCCAGTATCTCATTCAATCATGGGCAGTGCAGACATGTACTGCATGCGCCTGTGTACCGACAGAGTTCATAACATCAAAAAGTTTCAAAAAACAATTTTATGTACATTTAATATGGGGTGGCATCATTAATTCAGGCAATTAGTAACTGGGAGACTGATCATTTTATTCTCATCCCATGTTGTTTTCTTTGTATATATTTGACTTGTTCCACCCCCTAATGGCTTTTAGGTCCCTAATTTGTCTCTGGGATGCCTAGGGAGTGTAGCAGAGCTGGTTGGCCGGAAAGGCATGTAGACAATGTGTTTTCAGTTTGATTATCGTGGGTGCTATACTCTATATTGCAAGTGATACTATGCGCGATACTCAAGTTGAAGGGTGTATGGTAAGACCACCCAAGTCTTGAAACAGCCCTAAACCTTAAAGGCAAGAGGGGAGTGGCAGCTTCACCTCTCACCTCCAGAAATCTTTTCAGGCTGTTTGTTATGTAATGCATTTTCCCTATTTGGAGATTTACTTTTTGTTGTCTATGTTTTGCTAATAAAAATCCAAACCCTTCCCCCTGTAGGTGTTTTACCTGGCCGACTGCTTTCATCGACAACGTGGCAAGATTTAAACATATCTTTTTCTAGGAGAGAATCTTGGTTGGCTAGACATGCAAGTGGTAGCAAAAGGAAGTGATGTGAGATCAGTCAAAGTTGTATTATCCTATTCAAATCATGCTTGTTGAGGAGTCTTGTAATTGGTTGTCATTTTTCTATATTTTACATTGTTACTTTCAAGGTGAGTAAGTGGATTACGACCTCTTTAGAAAAAAAAAAAAAAGGAAGCTTCCTCTTTCATCCCTTTCTTTGTTCATTTCAGGTTCCATGGCTAGGTTGATGTCTCGTAGAGAGAGAGTACGTTTGTCAACTTGATATGCAACCCCATAGAGAGGGTTCGTGGCATTTGAAATAGTTCTTTTGAATGCATTCTTCTTAACTATATATGGTATGAGGGGAAAAAATTGTTTGCTTTAGGAGAAAAGTACAAACATATCTTCCTATACTTAGGTGCAGAGGCTGAGCTAGAAAATTTGTTTATGAGAAGCTAAATTATACTTCTTAAAATTTTTAAAATGTCAGATAAGGTTTTTCAAAAGTTTTCAGAGGTTAATGCAAAGTTTTAAAATTTTAACTATTAAATTTTCATTTTCAAAAATTTAAGAGGAGAGCATAGCCTCTGCCCCTGCCTAAGCAGAGGAAGTGCTAAGATGTGAACACTTGTGGACTCACTGAACATGAATTTGTGTCCTTTCTATGCTATAAGCTTTGGGGAATTTTCTATTCATGGACTTAATTTTTGCCTATAATTTTAATAAATGGAATATTTTTTCTGAATTTTAAAATGAGTCACAGTTTTCGCAAAAAATGTCAAATGGGAGCTTGAAGTACAAAATGCTGAAAACATGGAAAAAAGCTACTTTTAACGTTGTGTTTTATCTTGTTGGATTTCATTTCAGGCCGTTACTTGACAGGTTTCATGAAAAATGAAGCTAGTTATAAAAAAATTACAAACATAAATCTTCTTCCGGATGTAACAATTAAAAAGTGAACCCAAAATTAATAATTTCTTTAAGTTTTGTAAAGGTGATTTGCCAGAGTCGATCAAATTTGGAGGGCATTTCCATGTTATGGTCACCGTTCGGGCCAAGTCAGATTTTTTTTTTTTTTTATGAGGATCTAGAGGCTAAACAACAATTTTCAAAAGTTTTACATATTGCCAAATTAAAAGTTTTCAAAAATATATACATAGTTTTTCTTTTCCCTCAAATGTGAGAAATGGCAATTTTTTTTTGTTTTAAAATCTAATTCTAAAAAACTTCCTGCCACGAGAAAACCAAAAGAAAAGTTGGAAAATGGTGGATAAAAACATAAAAAATGTAAAACAATATAAAAATGAATATAAGAACTTTCAAAATTCTATTTGATTTTACTAAATTGTGATATCCGGGTAGTGGAAAAGTGGGGGTGACTTAAAGAAATTCCACTGATAATGGTGGAATGGCCCAATTTTGGATGCCACTTGTGTAACACCTTAATAAAAAAACTGAGGTAAGCTACGTGGTATCAGACGACTTGAACTCTCTACCATCATAAGTATAATATCTTAACAAGTAACTTGCTCCAATCGAAAGATACTAGTAACTATTAAAAGGTTTATCTCATTTAAATATAAAAACTCTCTCATTTTTTTTTATAATAAATGTAGTTATATTTGTTTCATTGAAATTAGAAGTTTGTGCGCTCGGCAACTAACGAGGCTTGATTCGGAACGCGGGACTGTGAACGGCACCCGAGATACTTGCGATTAGTTTCCATTGATTCCCTCCAACGAAGCTAAACTTATGAACAAAAGTAGTCTTCCATTACATACATAATTGCCACTTGAAAATGGCAGAAACAAGTACTAACTCGGCCAACATTACAAAAATGGCATCTGCGCAATGCCAAAGGTACGATACTCCGGCGATCCTTTTCCGTTATTCGGGACTCTGCGTGGTCGGAAATTAGGGACACTGCTGACTGATGCACAATGACATCTCTCTTCTTTCTTGGATTAACTAGTAGTAGCTTAACAGCTCACTGTCCTGGACTTCATCCCCGTGCGGAATCTCTCCGATCGCGGTCCCTGAGATTGAATCTTGAAGTTCATCGTTTCTTGCAAACCTTCCGCGAATCCGTTGCCGGCTATCGGCCAAGGTCTTCCGGCAGGCGTACTGTACATTTTCCGTAATCAATCACCGTTAAATTACCGTGTAAAGTTACACAATTCCGAGTTTTATTTCTTTTTTTTAGCAAGGTGGGAGAAAATTTACGAGGAGCCAGAACCGGGACCGCGGTGGTGCCTCCACGGATTTTAAAAAACAATAGTGGCCAAACATGAGATTTTTAATCGGAATTTCCCGTTTAGTCGGAAAGCTAACTGGATTTGTTGAACAGGATGATTAACCCCTGCATAAGTTTTAATCCACGGGTGAAAGAAGTAAGAGGGTCATGCCTTTATAGTCTTGTTGAAATTTCTGAGGTTCTTCTTTTTCAAGTATCTCTCGATTCTCTCCTTCTTCTCCTCCGGCGAATACCGGCAAACCCTGAGCCCCATTTCTTCCACTCCATCGATGATGCTTTTGCTCCTACTCTCCTGATGAAGAACAGCAAAAGAAAATCAGAGAACACTCGTAATGTACACATGAACAAAGCGTATAGATACTAGTGTGTGCGCCAGAAAAAAATTGATCTTAGGTTACAGAATCGGTCCTTACAGAGTCGATGCTGAATTGAATAAATTTATCAAGTTAGCGTAGAGTTAGTGCCACTAATTTCTAATTCTAACGATACTTCATAATGAAATAAAAATATAGTTCATGTATTCATTTATTTAGTTATCCATTGAACACCTTTAGTGATACCTTACCGTCTATATTAAATTATGTCATGTTATTCATTTTGTTGAATTGGCCTTGGAGGGGAAGAGGCCAAAGTCCATATTTCTTGGGTCTAAGGCCACTTTTGAATCTAAGTGGAGAGCGCTGCACTTCAAAATCCAGATTCACATTGGCAGTTTAGATGAATACCATGACGACCAAACTTTCACCAACCCCCTATTGGGATCAAGTGCTACGGCTTTTCAAGCAATATATTGGCCTTTAACTGGTTTACGATGGTTTTAATGACAACTTATATTTTTTACCATCAAGCGACATCCGGCAGCTGGCAATCTGTCCGCCAAAAAATGCAAAATTTTGAAAACAACTGAAACTCACGCCCTATCAAAAGCAAAGAGCGGTCCATAATTTTTTTTTTTTTCTCTTCGGGAGATCACGGCGGAACGGATAGCATCTCTACAGCCTAGAGGGCGTCCTTTGTTTCACCCGAGTTGATGATCGAGAAAGAGAGTATCGTAATGGATCGTGCGTAGTACCAAAAGTGCTCCTATTTTCTGGTGCTGTCATTGGTCCGGTACGAACACGGAAGAGAGGCGGTACCTGAATGTCTTCGGCACTCAGCACTCGCCGGAGATCCGGCAGCAGAGCATCGACTCCGACCTCGAACTCTGACGCTGGCCGCCGAAGACAGTGGCTGCCGAAATCTTCCGGCGAGAAATGCCGCGCCGGACGGCTACTGACTGATCCGGGATCCGGCAACCAGCCGGGGTTGGGGTCGGCCGGGACGTTGATGTGAGCAGAGAAGGAGGGGCGCGTAGCGTGAAAGCTGTCGAACGACGGAAGAAAATCTAAAAGCGACGGAATCAGGGGAAATTCTGCTGGAAAATCGCTTTCCGATTCCGCGATGGAGAATGCCGGCGAGGCGTCAGGCGGCATCCCGGGGAGGATGCCGAAGACGAAGGGATCGGGGAAAGATGACGCCATGGGATGCGTGAGGTGGACGAGGGACGGGGCCGGGAATTTATAGAGGAGGCAGGCGAGGCCCGAATTGACCTTTGACGTAACGGCGCTCGGCACTCCAGTCGGAAGTGAGCGGCAATGGACGGAGACGTTGGCTTTAGACGGCGAGGCAGACCGATACGCCGGCGATTCTGCGAGGCCGCAAAGACGCGGACCAAGAGTGGGTCCTATTTCCTAGGGTCATACATCTCCGGAGACAAATGGGATAAAGAATATAATAAAGTTCCACGATAAAGTAAACTACCTTTTAAGTACATAATTATAAATATGTGGTTAAGAAGGGGGCGGTGAAATCCTGTGTATTTAATCACGACTATCTATCCGATGCAATGCATTCAATCAATCCGATCGGCATAACTAAATGCATTGGTTGATGCAATTTATCAAAAGAGGTACGCCGTTAAGAGACCGAAACCACGATAAAGAAATCAAGGAATCAGATTAGTAACATAATAAATTAACAGAAAACAAAAACGTTACCAGAACAAGTGAAATTAACATAATAAATCACGACTATCTATCCGACTTTCTCTTTTCTAATTTTGGGTAAGGGATTTCAAATCATGTCATATCCGGGATAGGATTAGATATGCTGAAAAAATGCTGGGCATGGTATAATTGTTTTTTAATTTCGTTCTTTTCAGAAAAAACTAAAACCACACAAAAAGCTTCTTTCAGGCGTGTGATCGACTTTGTAGAGACCTATCTCTAGCTTCTAAAGGCAACGGCTCCAAACTTTTTTACAAATTCTGTAAAGCTAGGAAGATAATGTCGCCTCATTCAAAAGGCATGATGCTACAGATGGTTTATTGAAATAAAGCTTGTCATTTATCCAAAAGTCGTTAGAACTATGTCCGCTTTTGTTTAACAATCTACTGGCTGTTTTGGGATACGAGGTGTCATACGGTACACTCTTCAACTTCAATTTTAGTGCGACCTAACAGCATTATTTGCATTTTAAAAGAGTAACTACTCGTGGAAATCGAGCTGAGGACACGTTATCTGTCTGATTATCAGGCCGACCAGCTATACTATGTATATAGTTTTAATATCCCAATTATGTATGGATGTTCATGTTTTTCTAAAACTTTGGGCATGATTTTGTCATAAAAAGGCCTTTGGCTTAGAAAAGAACTGGGTAAAATGTTAAAGAGAAATATATATATGATGTATATTTTTTTCGCTGAGTTAAACATATAATAAGATGTTGCTAATCAGTCAAAATCGAGTCCCTAATTTAATCTAGTAAGACATGTTCAATGGCTGAGAGGCCTCAGCAGTTCACTTAGATTGAGATGCTTTGGAGGTTAATTTCAAGATTTTCTCTTTTTGGTAATACATTTTTGATGTTCATCTATCTAACGTAACTACACAGCCTTCACCAAGATATGATACATGAGGAATTTTAAAAATCCGAAGATTCAAGAAGCCTCCCCAAAAAAGATGGATTGTGCTCCTCTGATCTGATTGCCCTAACTAGATTGCCTCTTTCTGCCATTACCCTCCTTGATAAGGAACAACTGGACCAGTGAGTCATTTCCTTGAACATTCAGCTTTTGTAGATGACAATCAATTGCATTTTACTTCTTAATTTACCAAGAAATGGCTTTCAATTGATTATAAGAAAACATAGTCTAAGATGTTTCTCAATCATCGATTGGTCTCCCCATGGTTGTTGGTCAGCAAGTGAGAGCCTGGTCATTAGGTCATTCATGTGGGTACTACTTCTCTGGACTGCAAACCGTGACAAGGGCTACTACTCTTGAGTTGAATGGAGTAATCATAGGTTTACCTAAGTCCCAATTTGAATGGAAGGGGGCTTAAGCCACTCACCCGAGTGGTGGGGTTCCTTTCCACTTGCTTGCAAAAAGATCAAAGTTTTTTGCAACAACAAGTATTCAAAGAGACGTGGGCGTCCTAGCTACATGAGGCCAATATCTTTCAAAATCTAAATTTGATTACAATTAATAACTGAATTGCTTCCAGCAGATCTATATGCTGATTATAGCATTCAAACCACCTTCTTAGGAACCACTTATATATTTGAATTTGAACATACCTTCTCCTCTTTAATATGATCCTTAACATGTAGCTACAGCCATTAATATTGGCTTGTTGAACAGAAAGCAAGGCCTTCAGAACCCATGCATCCTTTGGCTTGCAAAAGAGGTGCATGGCCCTCATGTGATTTGAAATCCAATTGCTTTTAGGGCAGTTGGTCCTACTAATCGGGGACTCTAGTTTGCAGTACCTGGACGATATTAAATCTCTTAAATAATAGATTGACGTAGTTTAGACTTTGGTCTGATTACTCTTGATAAAGGTGTCAGGAATAACAAGACTATGCACCAATAGATGATTGGGCTTCATCTTTCATGTGATTTTATGACTTAACTTTATGGAGGCGAGTTGCCTTCCCCCTTTACTTCAAAAGTAAAGCTAGCCATGAGCACAGAAAGAAGTAAAACAGTCATATAAGTTCTTCATAAAAACATTATATACCTTTTAATATGTGGTAAAATGATTGAGGGGCAAAAAATATATAAATAAGCAAACTATTAGGGGCAGGAATATGTAAATGAACAAATTTTGCGGGACCATGTAGGCAACTGCCTACGCATGAATACCCACCCTGAGTAACATTTTTAGGGCAGAAAAAAATGTCAAAACCCTAGTCAGGCGGTCAAGCCTTTGGTTGACAAATTCACTAAAACAGATATGTATTGTCAAATCAAACACTGGCCTTATCATAAAAGATCAAAAGGTAGGGATATAGGCCCATAAGGCCCATATTGTCAAACGACAACGACTAGCAGAATGTGGAATGATAATTATAGCAAAATGTGATAATAATTGTTTGAAGAACTTTCAAATGCATGCTTTAAAGATTTTGACAAAATATTCGGTTTCACAAAGTTACTAAAGACACTCAACTCTAGCAAATGAAAATCATACAGCTCAAGCATAATATAAAGGTGATCAAGTATACCATTAGGGGCCGTTTGGCAATAGTAACACATTGTTATTGTTACCTTTCTCCCAAAAACATGGGCCAGACACTGTATTACATGAGTTTACTCCAAATTTCTTAGACGGATTCATTGGACAGTACCAATTAGTTACTGTTGTCAAGCAGCCCTTTAATGAAATATTGAAGTTAGGTTATTGGAGAAGACTGTTTGGATCCTAGACTGTTCAGTTAGGTCTACACCCAACTTCTAGATGTCAACAATGATAAGCATCCAAAAAAGGAATGCAAAATTCCAGACATATCTTGTCTCATGCTTTTTTTGTGAAAGGTGCTCTAATTTTTTCTTAAAGCAATGATCCCCACTGGAGACTAACTTGCAATAGAACAAAGGATTTGAGTCCCTATCAATTCCTTTAGGGCAAGCAATCAAGGCATGCCTAACTAGCCCCTCCCCACTGAAGCCCACTTCTTGAAGAAGGCAAACAGAATGATCATTTCACTTTTAGAAGATAATGAAATAGAAGTATCCAACCTTGGAAAGAAAGGGACAACTCTTCTTTCGGCAAATTTCACAACCGTACGTTAGTCCTGACCTTCCGTTGACAACAGGTGTCCCATTTCTAACTCTAGAAAGAAAAAAAAAAGACTCAAGTTTTTATGGAATAATGAAAAATATGTTTAAATTCAATTTTAATTATTTCATTTAACTATGAAGGTTAATTATACACCCGCGATCGGGGAAACTCACCTCCTAGCAAAGAACCGAAGCTCCCAACCAACCCCTTTGTCTTTTTAAGATTCAACACCTATTTTTGGTATCTCAGGATGGGAGCTTCAACTTACGTATCAATAACATCAATTTTTACAACACAGGGAGTTGGGGAGTTGATGCTACTGATCATACTAGAAATAGAGACTGGCTGCTTATTAGCCTCTATCCCAAGCCATTCCATTGCACCAGCCTTCTCAGGGACGTGAGAATCAAGTGGTTAAATGAAAGAATGCATGTAAGATATGTCGAGGAAGCAAAGTGTACGAGAACACAATAGTAGATCGCTTGCTACGAAATATGATTAATTGATATGAAAGTTTTATAAAACCTTTTGTCAAGATCTCGATCTTCCTAGCGATAAAGAATTAAGCATTTGGCTCACTTAATTCTTATCCTTCTGCAACTATTGTTTTTCTCAGTTCAATAAGGAGCTAAGTGAAAATCCCGCTGCCCTGCACAAAATCTTTTCCTAAAACGGGGTAGCTGAGAGAAAGGTTTGTGTTCTATATTTTCTGGTTGCTTAAGTTGCTAGAATTTTGATAAAGTTTGAAGTACTAGATCTAATTCTACACAGAGCTGATTGTTTCTCTCAAAAAAATCTTGAAACGCCAAATAACCCGAATCTAGTTGAAGATCTATTCATTTGAAAGGACACCAAGAAAGAACCAAAAAGTGTGAGATTTCCATATACAATAGTCAACTTTCCTGTATATGAAAACAGTACTCTCAGAAACTTTTGATCTTCTTGTTCAATTTGCACTTATTTTATTTAACTTTCTCAAACTTCACTTGAAAAGGAATACTGATTTATAGGCTGTCGAGCAAGAGTTTCCACTAATTTCTTTGGTGAAATTTCACACGCATTCACAAATACAAATGAACCCAAATAGGACTGGTTGGTTCCTCCTGATGGGACCATTCTTAGCCAAGTATATGTATATTTTTTCATTTTCTTTTCCGTTCTTTAAAGAATTAATTTGAGCATACATATGGATGTGATCTATATGATCCGTTTAATAATGGGATCCATTCATAGACCATCAATTTGTAGCAAATAAAATAAGTGTTGGGGTTTAATTAAAATACTACTAATGGCTTACAATTTCTATTATTTAACTCTTGAAAACTTAAATCTTTCATCAAAAAAATTTGATCAGAGATTTTTTTTTTTTTTTCAGCAAAAGAACAATACCAAGTAGATGTATAAGTTTTAATTGCGCAACACGCACTGAAAGAAAAACTAATTCTGTGTACATGCACACCGTATCGGGCACAAGAGGGAGTGAGTTTTCTATGCTTGCATGTTCATTTTTTTAGTTAGCTCCTTCTCTAGACATCCCAAAGAAATCATATAAAATGGAATTTTGAGTAAACTCTTTCTCTCTCCAACCAAATCTAAGCCCAATTATTAAAAAGAAGAGAGAAAAATTATTAAGAAAGAGAGAGGAAAGATAATTACTGCTTTTTGTGGTTAACCATGAATTTGCCATGAGTTAAAGTGAGTACTCGCACACAAACACACACACACACCAGTGGAAATGTGAATTTGCCCTGACCTCTTCTTTCCATGCACCACGTTATGCACATAGTAGTTACAATACACCTTTATTGTACTTAACCTGAATTATATAGTTGTATATTATGAGGAGCTGAAATCCTCCGGCCACTTTCAGCTCCGTCCAATCACGACCACATGATGTACTGCATTGGTATATATTGTAGTCTCTTTACGATAAAATTTGTATTAATGGGCAAATTATTTTGAACTAAAACATGGTTAATTAAGAATTGAGAAGCTAATTATTTAACGTAAAGTATAACTTTCAATAGATATTCATTGGAAAACAGTTGGATGGTTCTCTGAGACTGGACAGCGGCTGTGTCAGAGCATCAACCGTCGTGTTACAGTGGCCGCAGGATAAACATCAGATACAAAAGAGTACCCAGCATGAACAGGAGCACTGCAGATAATAGCATCCACTACTGTTTTTCAGTTTTGACTTGAATAGAGGAACAGGTACGTAGAATCTGCTGCTTACCTCTATCTTGCTATATGCTTTTCAACTTTTTTGGCATCGCTTTCATTGTGCCAATTATTAGCCAGGATTTGCTTTTCCCTTCTCATGTCCAACTAGGTCGCTAGTTGGTATCTCAAGTGAGCTCAAAATAGTGGCATTCCTCATGCACATAAATGTTTGTCATGCTAGCTAGCATCTGTCCATGGTAGGTTTTTTAAATTGTGAACTAAAACAAGTCGTATATAGTTCCAGGGGAGCGGAGGAGACATACTGCTTGGAAGAGAGCCGAAGCTCCCATCCAACCTAGGGATGTTAATATATCTGGTTTGGATCAGAAATCCAACCGAAACCTGTATATGAAAAAAAAACAATATATGATTGAGAATTTAGATCGAATTCAGATTTAAGAAATAACATCTGATCAGATTCAAATTCAGATAAACGTGAATATCCAATTGGATTTAGATATGGATTTGGATTTGATTGATTTCTAAACAAATATCATATATCTAATGCTCCTGCATTTTCAAAATCAGCCAAATTCGGTTCAAAATTTGGATATGAATGTAAAAATCAAATCGGGATCAGATTAGAATAGTGAAATCAGATTTTGGATTCAGATTTGGATATGACTTTTCTTTGTTTGTATTTGAATCCAAATATGTGAATATCCAAACAAGTGGATATGGTTAGGGTATATCTGATTTGCATGCAATCCATTTACATTCGTAATTCAAACTTTTGTTCCTCTAAGATACAGGACCTGCTTCTCATGTCTCAGGTTGTCGCTTTTGCTATGCTTCAATTTGTATATCGATGACCTCCTTTTTCAATACAAAAGGTTGACACTTCTGATACTCGAAATGGAAACTGATCATCTACTAGTGCCACCCAATTGAGTTAGGTATCAGTTATCTCGAACATTCAAAGTCTATTTTTATTTGGGTTGTTGGCTTGTTGCATCGTTTGGGTAATTACTTGATGTTTTATGTCAGCTAAAACAACATTCAATGCAAAGAATGAGAGCTATGTTAGTCGAACTTCACTAGTATTGTGATCTCATAGAGGTGCCAAACAAGAAGTAAACGAATGTCGCATATCCTTATTTCTACAATTAAAACTGAGATAGCCTTGAGAAAAAACTGTTTCGAAAAAAAGTGGTGTTCTAATCATTTTCTAAAGGATGGTTTGCATATTTGGATGACACACTTGAAACTCATTTTTTGTTCTTAACCTGAGGGAGGACCGAGTTATTCTATCCTTTTTGAAAACCAGTTTTCTCAAAAATGATTTTTGATAAAACCTAGTTTTACAGTCATCCAAACACTAAAAAAAATGTTTTGGAGCCAAAATTTTGTTTGTCCATCAAAAATCTATTTTAGATGTCATTAGGACACTAACTATATGTATATCTTATATGCTTGCTCACAACCTAGAAACTAGGTACTAACTGAAAAGAATGATGGTTAACCACACAACACATATGATAAGGATGCCAACATTATGGAAAGGATCGTTTGTATGATGGTAAAGATCAAGACAATGGATTATGGAAACAGTTAAGATTTCCTGGAGAGAAATAAAAATTCTTCAAAATTGACCAGAATATGAGAACAGAAGTTATTGAGATTCTACACAAGTGAAGCTTAAAAGACTTCAAAATTGTGCAAAAAAATCGGATTTTCCTCCATAAATTCTCAAATTCTGTGCACAAATTCAATATAGCCCAGGACTAATTACAGACCAAAAGCTACACCAACAGTTCAAGTTAACTCATGCCAAATCATATCTACAGGTCGCTACCCTACTGCAAAGCACATGAAAATCACAATCAGGTTTTGCAGGTCTATGTAAAATGAATGCCTAAATCATACACCAAACCTAGTGGATATCCATCAAATGAAAGCTGATCTTTGCTCTATAGGTATCCATGCTGATTTAAACTAGGAATTAAATTTTCCTTGTAACATCCCAAAAAGTACTTTTTTTTTTGGTAGCGCGACATTCACAATCACATAAGCTACGTAGTTGGCGTAGGTCCGATCTGTCCTAAAGTGTGTATAGATAATTTGCCTGCATGTTAGCGCATGGCACGACCTGTCCTAGGTAGTTAATGGTTCTAATCAGTTTAAGGACTAGGTTCATATTCATTGATAGTATAGTTAGCAATCAAATACATGTATGAAAATTTGTATCAATCTAGACCAACTTTATAATTTACAAATTGAAGATCCTACCAACCATTTTGGGTCTAGTTATAGAACCGCAAACCATGCAAATATGTACAAAAATCAAAATAATGGTCGCATAGATGTTCGCTAGCCAAAATTATCAGATCTACCAAATCTCCCTTGCACTTTTGTGGCATGCCAAAATCACTTGAAAACTACATAATTTCAAAGCATGAGTATGATTTCTGAAACTCAGTAGTCCCACCTATGAGAGTGTGTGTGAAGATGTAGTTCACACATCGACAACAATATGTCACAACATTATAATCGGAGGATACTCACACCATGACTAAATTGCTACTGTGTGGGAAGATTTTAGTAAAGCATTACAAAATTTGACTCAATATTAATCACAATGGTTGCAAATTTTTAAACTTCATTTAGTTTCTCTTCCTTTTTAAGGAATAGATTGGGTGGCAAATACAATTATATTCCAATTCTATGTTTTGTCTCCCTTTGAGCTAGTGATCTTAAGTTATATATGTGGATAGGCATAAACTGCAGAGAACATAGAATATGGTATATCTCTCCTTTGTTATGATCAGGGCCTACATTCTCTTGGATTCCATTTCCCTCATTCATGATTTGAGATAATTACTGTAGACTGGTTGCCCTTTGACATTTCATAGGATCATGCTTCTTTCCTAATGTAGCATATTCAACCAATGTTGTGAGAAGCGTAAGCTTCTCACAAAAAAAATGTGAGTCAAGGCGTTTTTAGACTCCTTGAAGCATTGGTTTGAGGCGCACGTGTCCCTGAAGCGTGTGCCTTATTTGGAAGAGGTGTACGCTTCACACAGTGGCACGCTTCTGCTTGAGGCACACACTTCAGCTACGAATTCTACTTAATGGCTTTTAATGTAAAAAAGTTAAAATTAAATAAAATTAATCTCACACGTAACCCTAATTAAACTCTCTCTATCCCTAACTGCCCTTTTCTCAAATATCAATCCCAAATCACCCGTCTCCATGCTTTTCTCTAAGGAGCTTTCTTCTATGTGGTTGAGAAGGTGAAAGGCACACATCTGAACCGACTCACCTGTGAGTTTAGATGTCTTCCTCCTTCCGTCTCTTTGACTTAACAGCCACTGTCTCTTTGGTTCAAATCAGCCATTGAACTGAGGCATCGTTAATCTTTTAACCACCGAACCCTTTTATAGATGTTGAAAAGTCCAATAGTGAGGACGAACCCAGTTACATGCTCTTATTGCACAAACCGATCCATGTAAGGGGACACTTCTTTATGTGAATTGAAGGGATGAAATATATATAATACAGTTTAAGGGACAAATATATTGGGATCTGAACTTTGCCAAGAGCCACTTGTAGTCGTACATGTTCCAATGTTATAGGCAATATTCGATTATATTATCTTACTAAATTTTACATTTTTAACACAATGATATAGCACCTCCTCTTATTATAAATACCTATTACATCTAGATTTCATTTCATCTTTGTCTCCAAAAAAGTCTAAGTTCAAATATCCAACAAGCTTCACTGCATCAAACTAGCTACTATTAGTTATTCTGTCCATTTAGATAACAAACTCTTCTTTTGGTCTCATCCTGTTAGCGTAACAATACAATAGTTTACTATATTTCCTGTTAGCATACAATACAATATTGAACTAAGTCACATGGGTACTTCAGTAAGGTCTATGTACCTGTGTCACCGTACCCATACCCAAAATGGGTACTTTGACACTTGGGTACCTATAGATCCAAACTGCTTAATTTTATTTTGATTTTACCTTACTTTTTATTCTATTCTCTGGATGCGAAAATTCGATTGGTGTTCATATTTGACTAGGGGGCTGTTTGGTTGTCCATATGTTTAAAGTTTTTCATAGGTTTCTTAAACACTCTGAAGCAAGAGCTGTTGATATATGTTTTCTATGTTATTTATTTGTTTAAGTTGATGTATATTCTTTATTTTGATACATATTTTCTAAGTATTTCTTATTGTTTATATAAATATACGGCTGTACCCCCACATCCAAGTTTTTTGAAAAAGGTCAGTACCCATACCTGCACTAGTACCCGCACCAGCACCCGTACACGTACCTATGTGACATCGATATTGAACTGATTCAATATATGGACGGTTCAAATGACGATGAACTGTTGTGCATTAAAGAAGATGACAATGATGAAGATACAATTGACAATTGCCTACAAAAATCATTTGAACTTTGTTAAATGTCACTTGATAATTACACAAATTAGTTACTTTTTTTTTTTATTTTTCTACATATACATATGTTATTTGTTCAGCAATACTTGTTATTTACTTATTCTCATAGTTGATATTATCATCTGAATCTTAGTTGTTATGACATTGTATTTATTTGGATTTATAAATAATTGTGGTTTGCATATGTTGTGTATTGTTATTTATTGATATGCTTAGCATTGTAGTCATTTTTTTCTGTTTTGTTATTGTTGAAATGAAGAAAAGTTCATGTTTTAGGGGGTTCTGTGTAATATTAAAGAGTTAGAGCTCTCTTTAATATTTTTATGTTTTTACTTATGGTATTGTGTAAATCTCTTGTTTTACCCTAAATCTCTTTTATAATAGAGATTAGGGCATCGTAATGAATTTGATCTTTCTCAATCTCTCGTCTGCCTCTCTCTCTCTCTCTCCTTCTTTGTCCGTTGCAACATGGTATCAGAGCCTGGGATTTGCTGACGACGATGACGAAGATCTCCCGTGAAGCACCCAGCTACAACGACGAGGATCTCCGCCTCTCTGCCGTGAAGCAACAGCCGACGTCTTCTCACGCAGCTACACCGACGAGGATCTCCGCCTCTCTGCCGTGAAGCAACAGCCGACGTCTTCTTCCACTCGTCTCTCCGTCTCCCTTCAGGCTTGACGTCTTCTTCCACTCGTCTCTC